>CM021744.1:11043082-11127503 GCA_011075105.1 Heteronetta atricapilla
CGCCCCCCGGAATTGCTCGGGGGCGGCGGGGGGCAGCGAGCGGCGGCCAGGCGGGGACCCGGGGAGCCCGGGCTCGGCGGGGCAGAGCCCTGACAGCGCCGGGGCTGCGAGCGGCTTCCCGGGGAGCCCTCAGCGGCGTGCGGGGCAACTTCGAGCGGGGCGGGAGGCGGCGGCGGCTCCGTGCGGTCGCCGAGGGCTGCGACGAGCGGGGGGGCCCCGGCCCGGGGAGGTGCCCGGTGCCGGCGGCTCGGGGCCACGCCGCTCCCCGCGGGGCCGCTTCCCACGGGCATCCCCCGCGGCGGTGCCCGGGGGGCTCCGGGTGCCCGCTGCCGCCGGGGGGCCGCCAGCCTGGGATCGTGGTCGGGGAGGTGCCGAGGGGAAGCCGGGGCAGTGCCCCCGCGGGGGCCGGCAGCGGCTCCCGCTGCGGGGGGGGCACGGCGCAGGTAGGGCACGAGGCCTCGGGGCCTCGCGGCTCCCCTCGCCCCTTCCCGGGGCTGCCGCTTTTCTCGTGACACGCAGGCCGGTTGTAAGGGCGGACCTCGTGTTTGGTGGTGGCTTTCGGCTCAGAGGAACAGGAGGGAAAAAAAGGCAGAGCATCCAAAAGATGTGTTCATCTGGGTGCGGCGAGCGCTGAGAGGCGGGCTGAGCTCGGGTGCGTGTTCCCTGCTGTGTTTTCATGTGCGGTGGAGTTAATCCAGTGCAAGGAGTAATTTGGCAGGCAGCTGGTGCTTCACAGTTTTCAGGGCCTTCAGGCTGATGGTGCTCTGTGAAACCAGACTTTTGCTACTTTCAAGAACAGAATGGCTCGGTCGGAGTGGTCCTTCAAAGATCATCTGGTCCAGCTGTTTTGAAACGCCTGTTACCTTGCCTAGCAGTGAAAGCAGCAGCCCGGGGACCGTCCTTCTCTCCCCACACCTCCCATCCTCCATGTTGCCTCACAGCCCTTTTCTTAAAATGTTGTATACGATCAGATTTCTTTCTTCGGGTGATTCTCTCATCCTTTGATGACCTGAAATTTTCCCAGGCTCACAGCATGCACTGTTGTTAGCTTAAATGAACCTTTGCTAAATGGCCTCTGTCTATGAAAAACGGTGCCAGACCTGAAATCCTGTACTGACATGCCCATTTGAAGCAAGAATGTTGTTCACATGCCCAAAATATTGGGGTCGGTGATGCGTTTGGATTCCCCTGGAACGAGATGAGGCGATGCAGTGCATTTATAAAACGCGAAGAGGAATGTCACGGTGGTATGTCACTGGAGTGTACAAAAGCCACCTGTGTTTGGTTAAGGTAAAATCTGAGTTTTGGTACTAACTGGATATTCTTTCAGAATACTTTTCATGAGACTTAATGTAAAATCCTGTTCAGGGATGAGAATTGCCTGAGCTGGTATCCAGATAAAAGCACACTGCCTTGATGTGCCTTGGTACACGTGTTGTCCAGGTAGGCTTTACAGAGAAGTTGGTCCCAGTGCAGAAGCTGGCAGGTGTCTGTCCTGTGGGCTGTTCGCCGCTTGGTACCTAAGTGTAAATCTCTTGGACACAGTGAATGCCAGATCCCAGGTCCTGAAGAAACACCTATAATGCGAAACTGGAGGCTGTTATTGTAGCATGAGTGCTATCAGTTGTGACAGATGCTAGATGTAGTTTTGGAATATCTTCTCTCATGTTTAGAGGAAGGAAGAGGGTACCTGTTTCATCCTGATCCCTGAAATTGCTGAGAGCTTTGTCATTGATTCTGATGAAAAGGGGGATTTGGTACAGTAGTCATGCAGAGCAATATCAGCGGCTTGTAATCTTGGAGTGTTTGTTTACAGTGCTTAACATATTTCTTTCTCTTCTCTTTCAGCAGAACAAACTCGTTCACAGTGGAACTACAGATATCAGTGATCTGAGGTCTCGGCTCTTCCCCCTTTGTTCCTGTGCGAGCAAACGCCAGAAAAATGAATATCCAGGGGAAGGGCTTCCCTTTGGACCTTGGAGGAAGCTTCACTGAAGATGCTCCAAGGCCGCCGGTTCCTGGTGAGGAGGGTGAACTCGTGTCCACTGATCCAAGGCCAGTTAGCCACGGTTTTTACTCTAGCAAAAGTGATGTTGTTAGAAATGAGACGTCCACCGCAACACCGAGGCGCTCTGATTTGGATTTGGGATATGAGCCCGAGGGGAGTGCTTCGCCAACTCCACCCTACCTGAAGTGGGCTGAGTCGCTGCACTCCTTGCTCGATGATCAAGATGGTATCAATCTCTTCAGGACTTTCCTGAAACAGGAGGACTGTGCGGATCTGCTGGACTTCTGGTTTGCCTGCAGTGGCTTCAGGAAGCTGGAGCCGTGCGTGTCCAATGAGGAAAAAAGACTCAAACTGGCAAAAGCCATTTACAAAAAATACATTCTCGACAACAATGGCATTGTGTCCCGGCAGATCAAACCAGCCACAAAAAGTTTCATAAAAGACTGTGTCGTGAAACTACAGATTGACCCTGACATGTTTGACCAGGCCCAAACTGAGATTCAGTGCATGATAGAAGACAATACCTACCCTTTGTTCCTTAAGTCGGATATTTATTTGGAATACACAAGGACAGGTGGGGAAAGTCCAAAAATTTACAGTGATCCGAGCTCAGGGTCTGGGACAGGTAAGGGGCTACCTGGCTATCTGCCTACTCTGAACGAGGACGAGGAGTGGAAATGTGACCAAGACACCGAGCCTGAGGCCAGCAGGGACTCTGCACCCTCGAGCAGGCTCACCCAGAAGCTGCTTTTGGAGACGGCAACCCAGCGCGCCAGCTCGACACGGCGGTACAGCGAGGGGAGGGAGTTCAGGTACGTGAATGCAGCGGCAGCGCCCCTGCTCTGTGCTGCCTCCGGGCTGCCCTGAGGGAGCTGCTGTGAGTTCGGAGGCGCTGAGAGAGGGAGGACGTTTGTTCGGGAGTGCTTGGGGCTGGCTGAGCATCAGCATGGGTATGGGATGGCATCACATGGATGTTATGCTGGAATGCAGCTGTATTTGAATGCGGTGCAAGTTATTTTAAGGGTGTCTTTGGTCGTTCCTGTCCAATCCCTCTGAATCACCTCTGCAGCACGTTCCTCGCTGCAAGAAAATGCTCCTGAACGTGGTCTGGGTGTAGGTGGAAGTTGGAGGGCAGCACAGGGCTGTGGGCAGTCCCTGTGCACTCTGAGTGAGTAGAGGGAGCTGCGGGTTCAGGTTGGCTTTTAGCCTGCAACGGCACAAGGTCAGCGTTCAGTTGTAGGAGCAGAGACAAGCGAAGCTCGTGGTAGAACTTCTTGTAAATATACAAGGAAATTGTGATGAGCCGCAACAAGAGGCTGCAGGAAACTTGCAGGAAATACCCTAGTGTCTGTAACGTTTATGTGGGTCAAATGGGGTCCGTGGTGCTCCCTGAAAATGGTGCAGCTTTGCACACAAGAGATCTCTGAAAGCAAATTCCAGCAGTGTCAAAGTAGGAATCACCAAATCCAGTTAAAGTTATTCCATGTTGCAGCTATTTCCCTCTTATAATTGCTTTTTCCCCTCAAAGTAATTGATTTTTTGTTTTGTTTTGTTTTTCTAGAGGAGTTGCACAGTTTTGCAGTCTGTGTTTTTTTGCTGGGTCCCCCACCCACTTCCAGCCAACATGGATTTTGAAACTTGCTGAGAGCTCAGTTAAAATTCCAGACAATTAACTTAGCGGGGAGTTCTCTGGGATCAATAAGTGTGTGTGTGTCTAACCCTTGCTGAATCAACAGAACGCAGCTAGAACACATTCCTACTTTTTTTTTAAATAAAATCTCCTTGTTTTAAGACCTGCTTAGGCTAAAATTTGTCACTTTGTGAAGATTACGAAATGAAGGAGCTGAAGTGTCCTCTTCAAAGCCGCCTGTCTTATGAAAAGCATTTCTGTGTTTAATCTCCCTCAGCCATCCCTTTAGGCTGGCAGCTGGAAATGCATCCCGCCCTGCGCAAGGTCTCAGCGCGTTTCAGATGGTGAAATGTTTTCATTTTGATTCCTGTTCTCTTACAGATTTTGAGGAGGGGATGTTGCATGTGAAACTCCGGAAAAAAATGGGAATTCATGTGAACTCCTGCTGTTTTAATCAGGAGGCTGAAAAACAAAATCCCAGGGTCCTGGGACTTTCCTGTGGAGTTAATAAAAACCTTGAATGTTTCTTAAAGTGGGTTTTCAACGAGCTATGGGGTACTTACTGTAAGTGAAGGATTAGAAAAGCCCACGATTTAAGTATCTTTTTATTTAGGCGATAATGGCTTTAAGATTGAAAATAACTGACTTGAGTTGTGTTTAGTTTCCGTTCTAGAGCGGGTAGCAAAAACCTACATGGAATACTGTACTCCTCAGGTCAAGCTTCAGGAACAAAACACAGTTTGCCCATTACCTGAATTTATCTATACCAGTTTAAAATGGTTAAGAAACGTGTTATGGAATAGAGGTATTTTGGAGTGGAGTTCCTCAGTCTTAGGCATTTTCATACCAGACTGAACAATGTGAAATAAACCTTTACCTAGGGGATGGAGGTCAGAAAAAATACATTACTATTAATTTGTTGTGTCCAACAGCCTGTCATTGTGGCTACAGACACTCCATTGACCTGTCGGGTAAGGAGGCACGGAGGTGTTTACTGTTCTCACCAGAGCAGGAGTCATTGCTGAGCCTGCAGTCAGTAACTGATTGGTTTTATAAGGGTTGGTAAGTCAGCTGCAGAAGTGTCCAGAGCATCACTGTGCAAGATGCTGCCGGACGGTGTAGTCGATGCAATTTTTTCTAAAATTCTGCTGAGATACTAATTGAGGAGTTGATTGTTCATCTTTGTGCTAGACCTTGTGGTTGAAATAACTTGCTTCCTGATTGTCGTATAGAAATAGCTGCCTCAAACAGACTGCTTTTTAACCAGTAGCGTCTTAATCCTGCAAGCGTTTTTATTTACTTTATTGTGTGAGTAAGTGCGTTGGAAGCTGGTGGAGCTGCTTGCAGCAAGAAGCGATAGCTGCACAGGCCATTTGAAAGGCAGGGTCCCCAGTTATTTTGAAAATTTCCACAGTTTTTGTGCATGTGTGTGGAAGAATTTCTCATTTCTGTTCTTGAGGGAATGTTGAAATAAGCTGTTTCGCATTACATCTGAAGGCCTATTTAATCTTCCCAAGATTTAACTTCTATTCCTCGGCTTCCATGGAAACTCTAAATAAAGAGGAATCTGACCAAATGTAATAGAAGTGTTTCTCTATTAGCAAATGAGCATCTTGAAACGGCTCCAAACGTTTTGCAGCAGAAAGTTCATAAATCTTAACGCGGGACTTACGTGCTCGTGAGAGTGAAGGCTGCTCGAAGTGCAGACAACGACGCGCTGCCGGTGTTGGGTGTTCTGAAGGTGTGCGAGTGTGCCTGTATGTGAGAATATCCCGAAGCGAAAAGCATCGCTGTTACCCACTGTGTTTTTGTATGCGTAGGAAAAGGCCAATAGTCATTATAGTTAGGCTCCTGCAAATTAATTGGACATTGGTTATGGATCAGTGAACTTCAAAGAGGGTAACCCCCAAAGATCTTGGGCATTAACTCACAGCTTCCGAAACCAACACTAACGTGGTTGTGAGCGCGGCTAAATCTTTCATTAACCTTCTTCTGACACACTGGGACTGGGTTTTTCAGATATGAAGAGCAAAAAGTAAACCCATGCCTCAAAACTGCCCTGCAGGCTGGTTTTCAAGCACTCCAGTGAAATATACACGGCCTAAAAATTTGGGAATTCGGCACATGGTGGCCAAACTGTCACATCACAGCTGCATCTTTTGTCTGCATAGGTTTCTTCTGTCCTGTCTTTAGCTTTACATCACAAGGGTTTCCACTCCTGCTTCCGAAACCTGTGCTCCCAAAGCGCAGTGCTCGCAAAGGTTGCCTTTGCTTTCTTTCCATGGTGGCAGTAGAGCAGCCCACACGGTGATACGTGTGAGCAGCTCTGCCTTCTTCGGACAGCCAGGCTAGAGGTTTGGGTTGGTTCTGCCCCTTGTTTTGGCTCTTTCGACAGAACTGTCTCTTCGACAGCCTGTACTTCATAACGGGGCAGGCAGAGAGCGAGTGGAAAAACAGCTGAGGGAGGCTCTAGCAGGATGCAACAGCCTCTAGCCTGAGACTTGCCTTAACCTGGGCGAGTAACGCGGGGCTACGTGAGAGCAGCAAGGGAGCCTGCATCAGGGAAGGTGTGGGATCCCTGCTGCTTAGGGTGCCGAGCAGGCCGACGGTCATGAGTTTGGCCTGCCCCGGGAGGAAGCTGAAATGTAGCTGGCAGACCTGATTTTGAGGTTCGCTGCTTCATTCATAATTAAATATTAAATTGCACGCTTCTGACTCAAAAGGAATTGGTGCTAATTGTGCCGAGCAAGTGGAAGACTGGAGGTGCAAAAGTCTGTGTCCAGACGAGTTAAGGTGCACGTTAGTGCCCTGCCGGCGCTGCTGTTCATGGCAGAAGCAGCACACGCGCCTCTGAGCAAGGCTACTGGAGAGCCAGGAGAGGTCATCTGCTTGGAAAAAGCTGCTGGCAAATATCACACCTGTGTGGGATGGCAGAAAGAAGAGTTGCGGGGCTTGGCTGAATACAGCTGTGAGTCTGACAGCACAGGGCCTGGGCCCGAGCCTTTCCTTTCTGTGCCAGGGCACAAGACAAGCGTGGTCAGTCACGAGTAGAGGGTGGTGATGGAGGCTAAATCCGAGAGGTGCAGCAAGGTGCAGCAAGGTGCTCGAGCTGTCGATAACCACAGGGCTGAAGCCGGAGCTCTGGGCAGACCAATGGAGGTACTTGGAGATGAAGTACCCGAAGCAGCCAGAAGTGCTGTCCACCATCTCTGCCTGACTCGAACGGCATCTTTCTATCTCATCGCTTGTTCTGTCATCTTTTCCTGTGCCTCCTTAATCTCTGCTAGTGCTGTGTGACATGTCGTGCTGCTTAGGAAATGCTGCTGATGCCTGCATGGTATTTTCTTGATAGCTGATGCTGTGGTTGGCCTGGGAAGCAGTTATGAGTGTCTGTATGTTTTTTAATGTATTTAAAGTTTCAGTGGCTTGGGACAAGCCTACCAGGGAAGCCACCTCTTTTCTTCTACAAGAGGACCTGTCTGCAGCAATTCTTCTGTACACCGGGCAGAAGGGCCGGTGTGTTACACCAGGTGCATAAGGCCAGGACACAAAGCTGTGGGTGCGTGGCCCCATCCTTGGGGCACTGGTGCTCCTTCATTTGTGCTGGGTCTGTGGGAGTCGAGGGGCTGATGCCAGGAGCAGTATTTGCATGCCAGTTCTAATAATTTTAACATGAAATTGAATGGTTAAATATTTTACACTAACATTTCCTCAACCATCCTAGCTAATGTCTTGGCTTGGATTAAAACTGCTGGGCCCGTAACACATATTGTAATTGTTACAGCCCACAACAATGTGCAGAGCAGCAGCTATTTCCAAAGAAAAAACAAATAAGCTGTAGAAAGAATAGTTTTGGTTCTGCATCATTTGTGAGAGACGTTACTGATTCTACCAGGGATGGTAGGGTCTGATGCTAATGGCAGTAAGTGGTGATTTTGTGACTGAGAAATAACTTGTAAGATACACAAGACAAAGATGGATTGTGTTTTTGCACAGAAGTTACGCCAGCTTTTTTAAAGACATTGTTAGGCTGATGAAATTTCTGCATGGAAATGCTTACATTAACAGTGTAAAGTATTTATACTGGTGTTTGCCAAGTTTTAAAATGGATTTTATTTGAAGAAGAATACCTTTTGTGCCCGTAGCTTTGCCTCTACACAAATCAAGATGAAGAAGTGGTGCGTTTGGTGTTTGGTTATGGATCAGTAGGTTGGCTTCTTTGTAAGGACAGTTTAGCTTTTAACACTCTTTTATTAAATTAATAGCACCTTCACCCCTCCTCCAGCTACCTTATTTTGTGCTGCAGTTTTATTTGGGTTAGAAATCTTTGCCTCTAAAAGGATGAAATTACCGTGATCATACTGAACCGCTTTCAGGGCGGTTTGGTTATCCCGGTGTTCACAGATGGCCACCACCAAGGAGCTCAGGGCTACATCAGCGGAGGATCAAGGGGAGCTACACCCCCCTCGTGCTGGCGCTGGTGAGGCCATGCAGGCTATACTGGGTCCAGTGTTGGATCGCACAGATCAGGATGGGTTTTGAGAAACAAGAGAGGAACCAGCAGAGAGCTGAGCCTAATTAGATTAGGCTCTACATCACTGGTACCTGAGATACCTCAGGTACCTCAGGTACCAGTGATGTAGAGCCTAATCTAATTCTTTTAAAGATTTTTTTTCCTCTTTTCATGTGTACTTACAATGAGGACACAAATCATGAAGTACTGTAGCTTGAGGATGAGGTTGGAAGTCAGGCTGGTTCAAGTTCTGCTCTGTTCAGAAGGAATTGGGTACAAAAAAGCTGAATGAGAAATGAATCAATCCCAGAAACGGAGACGTGTGCCCAGGAGGTGGGCCACGTGGTACACCTTGGTTTTGATCTGCAGTTCAACTTTAACTTGGCTTTATGTTTTAAGAGTTCCTTTGTTGTCTCTATAATGGACTAATCCCTTGAATAATTAGTTACTATTGGACATTTTTAAAATGACTGCCTCTTGGATCTGTTCTCTTTAATAGTCCTGGATTTATAGTCCTTTCTTTAATAATCCTGGATTTATTAACAATCAGAACAGACTGTGAAATCCTGTTAGGCCAGGCTTGCTTGGTGGGAAAAGGACTGCAAAAGATATGGGAGTGCAGAGGGGCACACGCTGGCCTCGTGTTAGGGTAGGGCTATGGGCATCCCCACAGATGTCCAAAATTCCGGAATACACGAGCCAGGGCTGGCTCAATGTGTGCAGGATGGAAAGTCAAGTGTGTGGAGCTGCACGAGCTGCAGCTTTCCCTCTTAGTGCTGCACAGCTGGAAGGTGGAAATACCTGCGTTCCTTCTGACACTCCATCCGCTGCCTTTCCCTGTGTGTGCAGCACCAGCCCACCTCTCTGCCCTAGGAGCTATTTGCAGTAGGAATATCCCTGCTGGCATTTAACCTTCTGTTTCCGCAGTTTTGCTTCGGTTCCTGTCCAGCTGAGCGCACCTTTCCAAGCACCAAGCATTCTGCTCCGTGCCCGCTGCGCTCAGCGGCTGCCTGCTGGAGCACGCGGCTGGCACGTCCAGCCCTGCCTTTGGCGCTTCAGAAAGCGCTCCCAGGGGTTATGGCTCGGCGGCTGCCCAGCACAAGGCCACTCATGCAGCTCCTGCGCGTTTAAAATAAAACATCGGCCTCATTTTATTAGAATCAGCAGAGAAATCTGGTTTCAGAAGTGACTGTATGCGTAGCGTGGAAAATTGCTGTTTAATATCTCAGAACAGGGGTGCTTATATCCTAAATCAGTTCCTGGAAATATCATTGGTTTATTAGGCTCATCCTCAAATCCATTAAGCAAATTACGGTTAATCGGCCACGTAAAAGAAGAAAGATCTTTGGCGAGGCCCTGCCTTCTGAGCCTCCTGGAGAAGCTGTAGCAATATTTTAATTTTCCGTCTGTCAGTGAACGTATTCAGTCACTTCACTTCCTCATGTGGAGGATTTGAAATTAGAAACTGAGGTTAATTATCTGCATTAAATGAAATACGTGAAGACCACAAAAGCAAAAACCTTCACGATTTGGCATGGTCCGTTAAGCTAGACAGACTGTTTCAGAAGGAGAGGGGTTATTTTTCCTTGTTTTGTTCCGATTGAAGGGTTTTAGTCACAGTAATTGAAATGATTAAAAAGTCAAATTGCTTGTGAATGTAATTCCGAACATCTTCCTGGAAAGACGTGACACTTGGTGAGAGCCCCAGCAGCGGCTCTGCTGCAGGCCCCGAGGCGTTTGCTGTGCCGGGCCTGGCCAGGCCGCAGCAGCGCGCCCGTTTCGCTCGCGAGCGTTTTGGGGCTGTTTCCGTGTGGGTGAGGCCATTTGTAGGCAGTGGCTCGTTGTCAATCCCTTCCGTGACAAAGGCCTGTCATAACTTCGCTGTTTATTTAGTGGTGACAATTTAGAAGTCGGACAATGCCAGATGAGTGCTACGCTTTTGAGTGTATCAGCTATGAAGTGAGTCTGACACCATCAATCCCAGTGCCAGTAATGAGCTAAGCACTGCCTGCTCCACTTGGAAGTGCAGCTTCGTAGCATTGGCATCTCCAAACGGGACCGACGTCCTGCAGACGCCCCGTCCCATGGTAGTCAGCCGCTCCGGGGCGAGGGGTTTGTCGTGAGGCCCGCTGTGTTCTGCAGCGTGCGTGGGGCTCGGGCTCCGGCCTCTTGGGGGGAGCGCTCCCGAACAGCAGGAAGTTCCACAGCGTCTTAGTCGGCACGTGGAGGTTTCTTCTTGCTGTGTGTTTCAAGTGAAATCTGAGGATGGAGTCACGTGCAGCCAGTTTCATGGGCATTTTAAAACGTTTTAAGTTCTGGAGAAAACATAGCTGCCAAAAGCACCGTGCGCTTTCTGTGATCTGGTCCCTGGACTTTGTTACTCGGGACTGTGCGGGGCAAAGTGCTTCTCCAAGCTGGGGGACTGCTGCGCTGGTTGGAAGGCAAAGCGGCCCCTTCTGAGTTCCCTGCTCATCCTCTGGGCACCTCGGTAGGGACCGACCCTGCTGGGGGCGAAGATCTTCTCGTTCCCTTTCACTGTGCAACACAGTGAGCTGCTTTTCCAGGAGTTGTGCTCGGAAATTAAATTGGAGCAGGTCACGCTCATGTGGAAAAGCAAAGCCGTGGTCACTCACTGTCCCCATCCAGGTTCTTCTCTGTTGTAAGGCAGTGATGAATCTAAGTAGAACTGCTGTGGTTTTACATCAGGGTATCCAAATTCTATAAAACCCACGTGGAGATTCAATTTAACCTCGGAAGACTCCGAAGTACAATTTTCTGCTAAGATCTGGAATTGTTTGGTGCCAGGGCCCCCAAAATACAGCCCACTCTTAAAGTACCAGCTGTTAGAATAGATTCGACTTCTTTTGATCAAAAGCAGGTAGAGGCAGGAAAAAACCTCCTTGAAATACCCTGCTGAGATGGTCAGCACTGGGACCTCATATTAGTCCCTGGGCTTAACTCCAGAGCTAATGACCAGGAGCCACTGGGTTTTATTCTTCCTTCTACCCCCTATCCCCACATCTTCCCTCTCCCATCACGGACCGAGGGAGTCTCAGACCTCTCCCTCTCTCCATTTTCCATTTTTTTGTTGTTGTTGTCGTTTGTTTGTTTCTGCAGGTGTAGTACTCCGTCAGTTTGTCTCCCTGGTGTGTTCAGATGACTGCTAGTGCTGGAGGAAGGAGAGCACTAGGTGTGAGGAGATGGAATGGCATTGTTTTTTTTCAGCAGGCCACATTTAGAGTGTCTTAGCTCTAGTGGAAAACCATGCCTTTAGCGTTCAACAGATGTACCCTTTTGAATCATAAATTTTGGTCTTTTTCTTGGCTGGCAATCAGCTTTTCAGCCTGGGCGAGGTTTATCTGGAAGAGTGGCTTCCTTGTTCTGCTGCTGCTCCTGACCTGGTCCAGGCGTTGCTTTGGGAGCCCGGGCCTGCGCGTGCATTCATGTGCCATCGGTCATTTGATAGCTGAGGACCTCTCCGGTTTTTCATAAGCACAACTCGGAGCAAGGAGCGGCAGGGTCTCAGAAGGGCTCCTGGGAACTGGCAGGTAAGGATCCGAGACGAGAGGCGCGGCGACCCGGTCTCCTGTAGCTGCTGGCTTTGATTACCCTTATCTTGGACGTGCCTCACCGAGGTGGAAGCCTTGGAACTGTTTGGCACCAGACATGCAAATGAATGTGGGGCCGAAGCGATTGCTGCCCTCGAGGATCCCAAAAGAGGAATCAACAAATAGAAATTATTCTATTAGCAGGAGCAAAGTTCACAGGTTAACTATCGTGTCAAATCAATGAAATACAGCCTGTAATGATCTCCCGCACAAGGGCTTTATTGTGTATAAATAAGAGTGCCCGAGCAAAGACATCGGGATCTTGCGCTGTAACATTTGCGGCAGCGTGAAGAAAAGGAAGCTCTGTACAGGCTGCATCATGAAATGCCTCCTTCGGACATGAGCTTCATTCCTGCTTCATGAGATTGTAAAACGTGACCTTGGAACCTTCTTGCTCTCCTTATGGTCATACCCACATGGAATTTCCACAGGGCATGTTTTTTGTGTCTGTGTTGTTGTTGTTTTTTAATTTTATTTTTTTTAATAAAAACTAGAGGCCTTTTGCTCAGAAGGCTTGTCTTTGTACTTTTAATTCAGTCCATGTGACTGTCATAACATTTATTCCCTAGGAAATGAAAAATGTTTCTTGAGCAAAGCCACTAAACAAAGCCGTTGGGAGCGCTGGCAAGCTCAGGTGTGCGCAGTGTGTCTTGTGCTGATCTGCAAGCACTGGACTAAGACCACCACCCTTCTTTCCTTGGTTGCTTGATCCTGGTCTCTGCCAACAGAATAAAAAGCAAAAGCTGCCTTCTTTGTTGTGCAAGTATTTACATTTAATGTGCTTTTGAACATTGCACGCTCAGGGAGACTTTGTTTTCCTCTCTTGGGAAAAACTACTTTGAAAAGGCTTGCTCTCCCCTTCGAGGCGCGCCAGCGCTGGAAAAAATAGATGGGCTTGAAACGAGATGGAAACGGGCAGCAAAAGACGTGTGTACATGTGTCGCTGGAGTGCAGGATTTGTCACGTTGTAAAATAGCATTGTGGTTTTCCCCTCGAGACGTATGCAGCGAAGTATGTGACCTGGGGGCGGCCACTGGGGGAACCAGCCCCTGGCTGAGCATCCTGCTGTCCTGGCTGGTGGGGCCGGAGGAGCCTGCTCAAGCTGATCCGTGATCTTGCCTCCTTCCGCAGAGAGGAAACTTCCCAAATGGGCATGGGAAAAACTTTCCTTTTGTAATCCCTGAGATAACAGGTCATACAACTTCACCCAGCGCGATTCTTGCACAATAACTTGTGGTCAGGCTGAAGTGTCTATTTTAGAAAGGCATCCAAGTGATGGGAGGTCATGCAGCATTTTTGTTATCTCTTCCTGTGGTTAGTTACTCTCACTGCTAGCAGTTTGCTCCTTAATGCTCGTCTCATTTTTTTGCAGCTTTAGTTTCAGGCTGAAGTTTTAGGGTTTTAGGTATTTTCTGGGTTTTAGGGTGGCTTTCCTCACTTAGAGACTCCGAATACCTTTGCATGTTTGAAAAAATCTACTGAAAGGGTGTGAATGCTCTCCCTAAGTGGCAGAAGCTTTGTTATGGAAGGCCCTTCGGTTTTATTAGACTTTTCAACCCTCCAGTCGACTGTTAAACAAGCCTTAGCTTGTCATGGTTGACAAACCTTAGCTCTGGTCTCAGACCTAACCTACCAGTTTAAGAGGCAGGCAGGTTTCTTTTGTGTGCAGGTTTCTGGGTGGGGACCATCGGCTTCTAAGGGAAATTAACTCGTGGCCTCTCTTTCCCCCTCCCATCTCAAATAAATTAGGTTTTGTGTTAACTGTTCTGTCATTTCCAAACACCAAAAGGAAATGTGAGCCTGCGGTTTAGGACCTGGGCTTTCTGCTGCCTGAAGTACTCTGCTGAGCACTGAGAGTACAAGTACAGATGTGTAACTGCAAAAGGAAAACAAAACAACAAAAAACAAACGACAAAAAAACAGCTGCATGAGCAGTGTCAGCAACTGAAGATAAAATGTAGGAAATTTTTTAGAATGATTCATCCGTAATTATTTAAAAACAAGTTGAATTTATTCTTAAGCGTTGGGGAAGAATTCCTGCAAGCCTGGCGTTTGCCGTCTGTGATGTTTATACACCTGAGTAAATGCCTGTCTCAGCAGTTTGTTGGTGTTGCGCGCTCGAGATCTAAATCCCTTCAAAGGTAAACCCAGCACACCTTTGTCTCTGCCGGGGTTTCTGCCTTTCAAGCTGAAGCTGGTGAGGTCGAACCAGTCGTAGCAGTGGCTGACACTAGGACAGGCAGGGTGCCGAGGTTCACACCATTTTAATAACTGTTTCATGCAGATTGGCTGTCTGTGGGTTGCTTTGTGCGCTCTCTCTAGGATGCAGCAGACCGGCAGCTTCCTTTTGAACCAGTGTGAGGAGTGTCGGAGGGCATGGTGCTTTGCTCCGTGGCATGTCGTTGCAGGTGCTGCCTGCCCAGCTGGGCAAAAGTTGGTCTTACTTTCAGCCCCCTGGTATGCAAGAGAAGCTAGCCTGCACCAAGAGGCTTTTTCCAAATGCTTCTCTTCCTTTGATTGCCAGGAAGCTGGGAACGTGCTGCGCCGAACTGGCTGAAAATCGTTGGGGGTGGTTGTTGTTTTTATGCCAACGTCGCGCTCTGCCCCGCTCACCGGCCCGGATAAGCAGCCGCACAGGGCAGGGCTCCTGCTCACGTGGCCGGGGAGGGCAGCGTGCCTGAGATCACCCCAAACTGCACTGGGTGTCACCGCAGAGCAACGCCTGCTGGTTTCGTCAGGCCCGGGGTGCATTTCTCCTCCAGCCAGAGGCACAGCGCAGCCTTTCGCCGTGCTCCGGGCTGGTGGAGCAGGGGTGGGAGCGGCAGGGTCTCGTGGGACCACCGCCTCGAGCTGCATCTCTGGTCTGGACAGCGCTGGGGCAGTTCAGTGGTCAAGCTCTGCTGCTCCATCACGCTTCTTGTGAGCAGACCTGAGGAAGGCAGGAACTCCGGGAGCAGCAGTGCTTGTTCCAGCCCTGTTCCCGCTAGGTCTTGCTGCCCACATCTGCAGTTTTAGTCAGGAGCTCAAGGAGGCTTTTCCGATCCTGCAGCAGTCTTGGCAGAAAAGTCATCTGGCCCCATCTTTGATATATTTTCCTTTCTTGATGCAGCGCTTGAGCTCCTGTCCAGGGGAGCCTGCTATCCCTCGCAAATATCGTTGCCTTGTGTTCGGCACTCCCAGGCTGGGTGACGTGGCTTGTTGGAGCTGCCGTGGGTGAGCTGATCCTCCATCAGTTGTACAGGGGAGATGCCGGCCTTGCTTTCCCACAGGTCTTCCACATGCTCAGAAGGGTAGATGCCTCCTACAGCTGAATTTGCCTCCCCCAAAGTAGGATGCACTTGAGATTCAGCAGTTGCCTGGACTCAGCAAGGTCATCTGAGTTTTGGTCCCTGATGGTGATGCCCTGAGTCAGCTCTGAAAGGACTGCTCCCTTTCTCACCCCATGTTGGTTCTTCTGTGTCGAGCCATCAACCACATTGCCAGCAGTCAAGCTACAAGCAACCCTTTTTCCTTGTTAATTGCTGTCTGTGGCTTGGCACCGGTGCTGCCAGAATCCCTCCCAGGTAGCCCATCTTGGGCTGTGGACTTGGGTGTAGTGCATTGCCTCGGGTGGTATGGAGTAGGCTAATCCTCTCATTTCCCAGATTTGGAAATCATCCTGGAAGCCTGAGCTGAAGAAAGAGGGTGGGACTGAAGCCAAACCTCTTGTTCCAGATGGGACAGTAGTGGCAGGAACACCTATTGTCCACAAAGGAGTTGCCAAGCCACAGAAAGCAATTAATAGGGAAGAAAAATGTGTTTCCTTTAAAACTTGGATTTTATAAGTAGTTTTCATTTTAAAATTAAATATCAAACATGGATATGCCAATTAAGTAAAATCGGGATCGCAAGAGCAAGCATCCGAAATGATATAACTTGTATAGTTAGCACGTTAATAAAACCAGCAGGTGTCTCAAATGGGATTGTATTCGGTCCTGAGCGATAGCTGAGTGTGAACAGCATTTGTACCATCAGCGTACTCAGCCTTGGGCACGGAGGACAAGTACAGCAGTCTGTGAGTACGGTAGAGAGATCTCTTTCAAATCATACTGTTGCCAGCACAACTGTGGTAGAAATAGTCTGAGAATAATTTTTCCACCCGTTTTAGGGTCAGCTGTAAGCTTTGCGTATCTAAACTCTGTTAGAAAAGCAGTCATCCCCCTTCAGGTCTTTAAAAGGTCTTCACAAGCCCTCCCTTTCATACAGGGACCCCGACATGGTTTTGTGCTGAGCACCTGGGGCGCCGGGAGCAACCCCAGGCGAGAGCAGGGGGTAACGGGGGGCTGCCCTCGTGTCCTGCAGCGGGGAGCTGGGGCACTGCTGCTGGCATGCAGAGATGGGAGCGCAGTGAGGAGTGGGGGACATGGGCGAAAAGGGGGGACATTGCCACACGGATTTGGTGGGGTGCTGTTGGCCACATGCGCTGTCAGAAGCTGTTTCAGGTCCAAGTGCCCTCAGCGTCCCAGAGGAGTGCCTTACTAGCTCTTTGCTGTTCTTCCTGCCTCCAGCTTCCCACGGGGACGAACCAGGTTTGCGTCATTTCTTGGAGAGAAGTGTGGTGAAGCTCATCCCGTTCTCTTTCAAGCATATTGTTGGCTTTCCTTGCATTAATCCTCCCTCTTTGCTCCTTCACTGGTCCTTACGATGCAAGATCAGAAAAGGCAGTTCCAGTATCTCACCATAGTTGATGCTAATTTTACTTCTCTCACCAGACCTCTTAAAACAGGCAGGCTCTCAGTAAGTGCATTGGCCATGGCCACCTTACCTGGTGTTGACAGCAGTCCTGGTTCGTGCAGGAGGCTGGACTACTGGAGTCCTCCAGAGGCCCCTTCCAACCAATACTTCTGTGATTTTTGTTCTTAAATAACTACCAAGCAGATCCTTGCCTGTCACACGCACGTCTTATGGACTTCATCAGCTTCTGTGCAGCTCTGAGCCCTGCAGAACTGCATCTCCTAACACAGCTGTGGTAATGGCACTAACAGCTGGAGCCTGGAGACAGGGAGCCACCATTGGAAAGTCGTGAAATACTGTGAGAGCTCTGCTCTGAGGTAATTCCAGCAACCCACTCCACGTGAACAAGGAAAAGGAGTTCTTTTCCCCCAACAGAAACTTGCATTGAAAGTGAGAAGTGAAACTGCCGTACTCTAACAATCACCTTTGCTAGATCGCTGCCATGTCAGCCTCTGCTCCTCTAGGGGTCCTTTTAAATCTCCCGTCTAAAAGGTTAAGCTTTAAAAATGAGAAAGGCATGTTTTCCTTCCTTCGTATAATGATTTTTAATTTGTCGTTTGATCTTGGTTCTTGTGCGTTGACTGCGTGGGAGCTGCTGCGTTGGGTTACAAATAAAGCAGGTGACTGTTCCTTTAAACACTTCAGGGCTTGTTCCAAATTTTGTAGTATTGAAATAGAGCCGATTTTCAAATAACATAAATAGGAGCGGAATTTTTGTTGTTGTTCAGATTTGTCATTTGCAGGAGGATCCGCCCATGTCTTTTTTAGTAGCCGATGTCAAATCTCTGCTGCTGGTAGTGACTTCTTCCTTGCAGTATGGCAACCAAAGGTTAGGAATCTTGCCTCCAAAGCCAGCGGAGGTGGGAACGGGCCGCGCACTATTTTTAGAAATCAGCAGTGACACATTCTAGGAACTCGTGCAGTATTTTTCAGAACGGAGTTTGAAGGTTTTAAGAGTAGATAGGGAATATGTCATCTGTGGAAATTACTCTAAATTACCTGCAATTTGCTGGGAGTTACCATTTCTAAATGCTTATTGCAACTCTAGATATTTGAGGAAGCTTCTGATTATCCTGGGCTTATAAAATGTAATTGGCTATTTCTTAATTGTTGTCCTCTGTGAAGTGTAATTACCTGTAACGTAGAGCTTTTTATTTGTCAATGCCGCAAACAGGAAATCAAGAGTGTCTGATTGAGATAAGTTCGGGGACTCCACCATAACTCCTAATGACATCAGGTGACTCGTTCGTAACGAGCCCTGTCTCTTATGAAGTTCTGGAGGCCTTCAAAGAAACTGGAAACCTTCAGTACCTTATTTATGCCTTGTGCAGAAGACTGCCTTGTTCTTCCCTAAAACGCGTACGCATCCAACAGCTGCCATCTCTGTGGCAGGGTAGCGGTAGCTCTTTATTCTGACGTAGCACGTGAAGTCTGGGGAAGAATAGGGCTGAACGGAACTGCTTAAATGCAGACAATCAGAAGGTAGGCTGGAGCATTCCTAAATACTGTAGAAAAATCAGTTAATTAAAACTTGGCACCTTGGAGGCAGTTGATAGAGAGAATCCCCATCCTTGTTGTTGTGGGGTGGTATCTGGAGCGGATAGTCAGGCTTGAGCAGGCCAAACTGGGAGTTTTTGCGGCCCAAAAGCGTGTCTTAGCCCGGTCTCTACACAGGAAGCGGGTTCTTACGCCCAGTGTGCTGCTGCCCTGGGCCAAACCCGGTCGGTGTTCCTCTGGGGCCTGCCTGGAGGCTCACCTCTCCATGGCATCGTCCCGTGCCCACTCTGACGCTGTCCTCATCCTTCTCCAGCTGAAGGAGGGTGCTGCTGGTCCTCTGTGGGACATGAAAATTATTACTTAATTGAACTTAAATGCTATTGTGGACTTCCTTGCTGTATGCCGGGTGGGTTTTGTTTTTTTAAGCAGCAGGAAGTGTCAGGTTGGGTACTGTCACCTCCTCGTCTACACCTGAGCTGTGCTGAGGCCAAGTGCAGCTCTGGGGACCTGTGGGGTGAGATGCAGTGTGGATTGACACAGACGGTTTGGGATTCCAAGTCCCGCGTAAGAGAGGCGAAAATTGGAAATTAAAAGCCCTCTCATTCCCGTCTGAACCCCTGGGAGACACTGTGCCAAGCCAGGCTGCCTTCTGCATGGCTCTGCTCCCATACCTGAGGGTTTCCAGAACATTTTTTCGTGTGTGTGTGTGTGTTTTCCTTAAATGAAGTCTGTAGGTTTAAATATCGTCCTCGTTTGTGTCTTTAGAGCGTGAATTAAAAGCAGGAGCCGCT
Source organism: Heteronetta atricapilla (assembly GCA_011075105.1). Taxonomy (NCBI): domain Eukaryota; kingdom Metazoa; phylum Chordata; class Aves; order Anseriformes; family Anatidae; genus Heteronetta; species Heteronetta atricapilla. Next base: position 11,061,903 of record CM021744.1, read on the forward strand.
TTGAGAGTCTCCCACAGAAGCATGTGGCTGAATTCCGCCGCCTGAAAAAGTTTACCTTGAGGAACCACCTCAAAACAAAACCTTGAAACAAAAACCCTCTTTTTGCTATGCTAGCTCTCCACAAACATAGAATTATTTGGTTTTATTTTTACTGGTTTGACAGAGAACGGGTGTCGAGCCGCTCTCGGGGAAGGCGGTGAGTCAGCACGCCCAACAGTGGCCGCATTGACCCATGCGAGGAGCGGCTCAAGTCTGGCTCGTCGGTGCTGGTGCTTGGCTGCAGCGCGGGGGCTCCGTGGGGCAGGCTCCAACACCTCTTGCCAGCCTTGGGAGATCAAACACTTATGAGTCAGGCTGCAGAAAAGCATGATAGGGCCCAATTTATTTTTTTTAACCTTGTTTTTAGTTAGAGAGCAGTGGGGGCAGGACTGGCACCCGCCGGCACGCAGAACCTGCCAGCGCGCCTGTGTCGTTGCACGGTGTCGTTCCTCGCACCTCCAGAGCTGCTCCTGGAAACTCGGCCCAGCCTCTGCCATGCTGCAAAGCGATGTGGCCACCAGCTTTCTCCTCTCATGATGCACAAAGCCCTCATTTCTCCCGTCTGTGTCAGCCAGGGAGGCGGAGGAGCCAGTGGGCGGGCAGGGCTGGCCGAGGAGCCAGCAGTGCAGCGTGCAGCAGCCCTACCAACTGCTGTGTCCCACAGATTATCCTTTTCCCAAGGCACAGACTGCTGCTGAAGGTGAGGTGAACCACATCCTTGCAGCCCCCAGCCTCCAACACAGAGATTTCTAGGCAAATCAGTCCTTAAAGACCGTGAGCAGGAAGGGTGCCGTATCCTATTGCTGCAGCAGTGTTTCGTGCCGGCGCCCACGTCCCGTGCCTCGTGACGGATTTCTGTGCGTTAGTGCCATCCCCTGGGCGGGAGGGGGTCCCAGCGGGCGCTGAAGGCCTCAGACGTGATGTTGGTTTGTTAAATGCAAGTGTCACACACTTTGATACCTCAGGCCATTACGCCCCAAGCTTTCTTCAGGTGCTCCTGAAACATGTGGCGTTCACCTCCCGTCTCACCAGGCACAAGACGCCAGCCAATTTTCAGCATAACGCACAATCTCAACTATTTTATTGCTTAATTTAGGCCATAAAGTCTCTTTGATGTGTTGTGTAATGCAACGTTCATTCTGAAAAAAGTGGGTGGAGTAGCTTTATGGTATTATAAAAATAAATAAAATGCCTGGCAGGATTTTGAAACCACATGGTCATTCCTCCTCTATCCACAGATAAGTTGATTGTTGAGAGAGAAATCTTGCTTAATATCTAACTTTGGGTGATTTATTTCTCCAGAGCCCTTTCATCTCCAGTATGTATTGGGTTATCTGTGACTTCTAATCTGATTGTTTTAAGCGTGATCAAAGAAACCAAGAGAATGCACTTTATTTTCCCACTGTATGAATAGAATGTTGTTTGTACAGTGCATTACATCACCTGTTCCTGCTGTTCCTGAATTGTGCACCAAATGTTTGTGGTATAAATAGAATACATAATGGACTTGTAGGGGGTGATGAAATTTGTTCCACTTGCTGAGTAAAACAGAGTTAACTAAATGAATCCTTTCTTCACACCCAACTCTACCTTGGCACACAACAACATGGGCTGAAAATGTTTGAAATAATTCGCTTGTGCAGAATATTGAGCTGGAATTAGGCAGCGTCGAGGAACTGCTTCGAAAATCTGCAGGAGACTGCAGGCAGGCAGGGAGATTCCTCTCATTGAAATTGCTGGGATTCTTTCCAGTCTATGCAAAGAAAGATTTCGGCCTTCAGTAGTAGCCATAGTGTTGTTATAACTGCGATGGTCTCAGGGTTTGAGAGGCAGGTTCTGCACAGAGGTGATTGCTGTCATGACATGGGCTTGCTGCTGTAGGATCCACGTGTGAAATGCAACACGTGTGCCCTGCTGCAGGGAGCTTTTTGGTCAGAGGACAGAAATAACCAGTTATTGGCAGGTGAATTTGTTTGGTTTTGCACAAATCACCAGCTCTGTCTGGGACCTTTCAGCTCGCATTCCTGGTGGAGGTCTAGAACGTGCCTCTGGAGATGGGCCTGGGAGCTGTGTGCTTCCAATCCTAAATATCCCGCATTCAAGGAAGGATGGGTACTGGCTGACGTGTGCTAATACTTCACCACCCTGTAACCTCCATATTTCGTGGAGGACAGTTGTCTTTGGCAGCCTTACCACATCTCTTCCTGATAACCTCCAACATCCTCTTCGGGGGCACTGATCAGCTTTTTTCATTCCAATTATCTAATTGATTAATATATTTGACTTGGAGCATTTGTTCTCAGCCTGTGTTTGACTTGCAGTTTGTTGCTTCTATTGCAGACCGGGAATGTAATCTGAGGGCCTGAAGGCTTGCTTCTTGCTTGTTTTTCCAAGCTGTATCTGTTGGAAAAAAAAAAAAAAAAAAGGAAAAAAAAAACCTCTCTCCTTACTGACCTTGTCTTGACACACCTACAGGCCCTCATGAATATCCCACCCTGGGTAAATAGCTTATGTTTTTATTCACAGGAGAACTGCCGTGCACCAAAGGGTCAGGTGTAATCATTTGGGAGATAAGTGGTAGCTTTATCTTAAGCAATTAGTCCATAGGGTTTTTCTTTTTTCGTCTTCTAGTTGGTTTGGAAGTTCTTGTACGGCGTGTCAGGAAGCTGTCAGGGATACTCACAAAAATGGCTGGAAGTTTTTGCAAGCACTGGGGTAGGCAGGGAAGTTGGGAAGGCCGAGTCGTGCGCCCATCCTGTCCCCTGCCACCCCGCTCGCCCGTGGGGAAGCAGAAAGCCCCTGGCATTGCTGGCATGCCATTCCAGCGGGATGAGCTTTGGGCCGCTATCTCCCTCATCAGCCTCCGGGTAGTGATAATCTGATACATTGAAAGGTTTCACCCATCCATCACTGAGCTGCCGATGTTTTTCTCCTGTCTTTAGTTGTCCGGGTTGTAGCAGCAGAGGGGAAGGAGCAGGAAGGAGGTGGGGAGAGGGCTGGAGCATCCCTTTGGAGCAGTTGGCTGAATGATTCGGGGTCCGGATCAGATACGGCACATCCGAGTCTGCTCCTCGACACAGCTGTAAACGTGGCGGGGTTCTCCTATCAGGGCAAACTGAGCCACTCTGTGATTTCTTTTCCTTTATAGGAAAACGGGTTTGTCTTTCTCCCTTGAAAGCTGTGCAGCATCAGCATGGGACTGACTGAACCTTTACAAGTTTTTCTCTGGGGTGCTAACCAGTGGGAACAACAGCGCCGGTCCCTGGTGTTGTCCTACCCACAAGCGATGCCGAGTTCTCTCCGGAGGTTTGCAGGCAGCGTCACGTTGCTTGCCTCAAGGTCATACCGCAAAGGTTGTCTGAGCTAAAGCACTTCTCGTTTACTGTTTGCACAGTGGTGCTGTTTGGAAGCCCCCCGCTCTCAGCTGCATGGGGTTGCGGGGGGTATGTGTTGAGCCTTACACTGGGCTGTGGGATTTTCCAGAATTGTGTCTTCCTTAGTGAAGCTCCAGCACCCCTTTGGCATGGCTTGCCCTGTCCATTGGCAGCTGCTGCGGAGTTCCTCTGCCTGATCCTGTGTGTGAAAAGGGGACTGGGCTGCGGGTTGGTGAAGTGGTCGGCTGAGCTCGCTTTATGGCCTTTGTGTTCCTGGCGTGGCAGATCCTGGAGGAGTCCTCTTGGACTCGAGGAGTTGACAAACGCTCAGAGCAGCACTGAAACAACTGCATCTGTGTGAAATCACCCACGGGGATATTATAGAAGTCTGTGTTTTGGTTTGATACACTGCTATTTTTTCCCCAACTCTCTTATGCAAAAGCACTTAACAGGTTGCTTCAAAAGCAGCCGGAGGTGTGAATTACAGCTGATGTAATTAATTTGTGTTTGTGGGCCTGGCTTCCCCCCCTGCAGTCTAGGTGGCGTTTGGCTGGCAGTTAAGAAGAACAAAAGTCTAATCTTGGAGGAGATTAGGAATTCTTTGACAAAGGTTAAATCAGGGCTCTGCTGCTTTATCATTTGTACTGCTGTCCTGTGGCAAATCCGTAATTTCAGCCGTTGCCAATGTGCAGGCTGCTCCTTGTGTGACATCTACAGCAGTGTCATCTCTGCTCACCTACCCAACTGTTTTGAAAGCAAATTCTTGAAAAAGGTCATAAAATAAGACAGGGGCAACTGTAAATCCTACAGATGCTGCAGGAACCCATTACAAGAAGGACATTCCGAACCAGAGTCCACTCTGTGGCTTTCCAAGTTTGTCCCTCCCAAGCCCTGGGTTCACTGCGCCCATCTCTGTGCTGTCCCGTCTCTTCTGCTCATCTGTTCCCACCTCTCCTGCCCGCGGTAACGGAGCAGCATAAATCCCGTGCATCAGCTGGACACTGCACGGAGTGCTAGAAATGAAACGGGGACGGAAGCAGGGAGCCCAGCAGGCAGCCTTCCCTTTAGTGCAGGCTGCCTGGCTGAGCCCTTGGAGCGCCGAGCCCCAGCCCTGCTGGAGCAGGATTTATGTCCCAGCACACTTCCAGCCAGCGTGTTGTGGCAAGTTTCCCCAAGCAGCAGTTTCCACTTTTCCTCTTTGGTGTCTATTGTTTTGTTATTTGGGGAACTGGAATCCGCCATCAAATTTGAAACATGGTTAGCATTAAACTCTGACGCAACGTGTTTTTTTCCTTTCGGATTGGTCTGGATCTGAGCACATCTTCCCCTGACCAGCTTCAGGGGTCCGCAGCTCCCCTGTGAGTCATGCCCCTGGGCAGCGAGGCCGCGCGTGTAGTGCTGCAGGACCACGCAGCTCAGCTTCGGCAGGGCTGCGGAGTGCTGGCTGGGGCTGAACCAGGCAAATAGTCACTTGATCGCAAGTGAGTTTCCAAAAAGAGGAGGAGGCTGGCTGGGCGCTGATGTTTTCGATTTAGTCATTTAATGAACAGCATCAGGAGTATGTTACATCGTCAATTATTTTGATTTTAATCTAATGTGTTAATAACATGAGGCTCTTCAGATGAAAATACATTTCCAAGCTGCTTTAAGTATTTGTTAGCATGGTAAGTTGAAGACACATGTGAAAGGAAGGGCCATCTGATGAACTGCTATTGTTCTCTTAATTCAGCCCACCCCATTTGGGCCACTCCGCGTGAATGGCTTTGTGCTTGCTAATAAAATCATGCCATGTTCCCTGCAACACATGTTCTGCATGTCCCAGCTAGTCAGCAGCAGTAAAACCATATTTTATAGGTTTATAATGTTACCTTCTCAATTGTGGCTTCTTTTAGAGACAGCAGCGTTTCCAGGGCTGACCCTGGCACTGCAGGCCTGAGCGCACAGGAGTGGCTTTGAGAGCTGCCGTAACCCGGCGTTTCTGGCTTGCCTCCCTCCTTTCTTTGTTGCCATGAGCTCTTGCTCCCCGCATGGCTTGTCAACGAGCATGTGTACCTCGTCACCCAAAGGGTGCTGTGTTGGCAAGTTCAGCGTTGGGAGAGAAGCATAAATGTGCTCCTTGCACTGCATCCTCTGCCTTCTCCCCCTGACGTTTGGATGAGCGCGAGTTGCCTCTGTGGCTGGCTGGGCTGCAGGAGCCGCGTCTGCTCCACGTCCCTTTTGTCTGCTGGGCTTTTGGAGACACAGAGAGGTGGTGGCAGGAGCTCTGCTGACGCCTGAACCTGGGAGAGGTACAGCCAGCCCGGTGGTTTCTTTGGGCAGTCCGTGAGAGGAAGGGATGAAAAGTAGCCTTCTGCTTTGGCACTGCCGCACGGAGGGAGCTGCTCCTGCAGCTGGCTGGCAGTGATCCTCCAGGAACCGATGCCGAGATGGGGGAATCAGTATGCGCAGCAGTTGCTCCCCTTCCTTGTCACATTGTCTTTTAGGGGCTGCAGGGTGGAGGGGATTAGACCAAGTTCTCAGGGGAGGAGAATAGCCAGCAGGGGATGGCTGGTCATTTTTGTTCCTTTTGTGGAGCGAACAATCTCTCCCTTACTGCTCGTAGGGGCTCATGAGCCTTTGTAATGTTTATTAGGCTGGAAGATTTGGAGACCTCTGGTTTAGATAGCTGTCTGACCAAGAAGGGAAATTTAGGCACTTGTGGTGGTGTAGCCAGAGCAATTACAATAAGTACTGGGGAGATTTTAGTGTTTGGCATTCATGGGGAATGGTTTAACAGAAGGAAATCTTCAGTGGAAAGGCTGGAAGTCCAGCTGAAATGACAAAGATGTGCCTGGGTTGGCATTGGCACATCCTCCCCACTTCAGGGATTAGAAGGAATTGTGTAACAGCAGCGTAATGATCTGCAGAATTGGCTCATTTAAACTTCAGCTGCTTTTGTTTAGGAGATGGACCTAAAATCTGAAACTGGGTCAAAAACTTTCCGTGCTCTAGAACTAAAAGTTCCACATGTTTTAGGCTTCTGTTTGAACCCCTGTTCCACCAGCTCTCCATGGCTGACTTTCTGCCGGGTGGGTGGCCTTGAACTATTGGTGCTGCTCCCTGCAGAAAGCGGCACTGATCGGGATCAGAAAAGATTTGGAGGATCTGACTTTCACCAACCTATCCTTTTGCAGCAAATTCATTCTTAAATTGTCCAGAGAGTGAGAGACAAGGGATTCTTTGGATTTCCCAGCTAGTATCAACTTTTCCCTGAAAAGAAGCCACTTCACTTCTCCCCTGATGTTTGGATCACAAGCCTGGTGTCCTGGTCCTCCTCATCACTGACAGAGACATCTCCTCTCCCAGACACCACTCAGGGGCTATCATCCCTGTCCAGTTTCTTACCATGTTTTCAGTGAAGTTCGGTGTCAAGGAGTTTAACCCTCTGCAGAAGTCTTCCTCAGCACTGGCGTTCTTCCCAAAAACGAGGCCTAAGTCTTCCTGACCAGTGTCCCGGGAGCTGTCATGGCCCTCTGTCTCCTCTGTTTGTAGTAAATAATAAAATCCCTAAAAGGCTTTTGCTTACAACAGCTTTTCCATCAGTAAATGAAGATTCTTTTCCCTGATCTCAGGGACAGCTGCTCACAGACAGGCTCAGCCTCCCGATCTTCTGGGGTTGGCTGCAGTCAAGGACATGTGCAGGTATTTCTTTGTCCCAACCAATTCCTTAACTTTTCCCAGAGAAAAAAACCCTGGGGGGTATTAGACAGGTTTTGTCAAGAAATTGTTGCTTGGGAACGCAGCTTTCTTGCTGCCAGAGAAGCAGCCTGATTAATTATTCTGATCCCTCACCTGGGCTAAGGCAGACTTCCAGTGGTGCAGCTGAGAGGACTTGTGGAGTTGAAGATCCAGAGGTCAAAAGCCATGGTAAGAGAGTCTGCCCCTCCGGCAGGAGATCCCCCCAGGCAGGTAAGCGGCTGTGATCCTGCACGTGGAGGGCCTGTAAGTCACCAGCAGTGGAACTGATAAATTCATTTATTATTTGCTTAAAGCTGTGCAACAAATGCACGTCTTCAGCATGCCAGACATCTGTTATTGTCTTGAGCAGAGAGGATGATGGCATTGAGCAGTTGCTGTGTTAGCAAGCGCTCACACGCAAAACAGATGACTATCTATTTGCTCACTTATTCAAGGCGTGAATTGTGCATCGTGGATATATACATAGTTCAGAAAGATCAGTCCTATAATAAGAACCACTGGCAAGTATTGTTCTCCTGCCCTGGATGTGACAAGGTACTGTCAGCAGAAGTACAAGCCAAGCCTCTCTGCTGTCGCATCATGTCATGCAAGAGAGCCTCACAACTGTAAATGCAAGTGCACAGGCTCAGGCATTGATGTCACAAGCTCCTGCACGTTTTGTTTAATTCATCTACGTTTTTCGCACACAGGTTTGGGGCCGGGTGCTTTCATCAACTTTGCGATCAAAATTTATGCCAAAGGATATTATGAATCATGTTGCAGACTTGCTTGTAGTTTTGTGGGGGGGTTAATAGCGATGTTAAAATTTTTGCTCCCTTACTATACAGGCAGAGCTGGCGGCAATGGCTGCAGGCATGGTTGCCTAACATTTCCCATTATATAAAGCTTTGTTGTAGTTGCTCATATCTTTATCAGACTGGGTTGTTTGGTATTCTTCCACACTGAGATTCTGCCGAAGGCTGAATTATTTTGGCAAATTTCAGCAAAAACAGAGGGGGAGGAAATTACATTGTTTTGCTCATGTCAGAGTCTGACAGTTTACTTTCCATTGATATCCTTCCAACTCTCCTGCTTTGAAGCAGGGGTGTATCATTTGGCAAGTGGGTTGCTGGGGCTGGGATTGGTGGTGGCAATTTGAACATACCGTTTGCTATCCATGTGAGAATCCACCCAAATTTGGCGAAAATATAAGCTTCTGAAAATTGCACAAGTTCTGCCATAGATGGTTACAGTTGGTAGCCAGATTCTCTGAGAAGCGTATTCACTCAGAGATAATAGTGGCTAAGACTTCGGAGGCTGAAAACTGCAATTCCTGTTGCTGCTGCTCCTGATTTTGGAGTCTCAGGTGCTCATCTTTAGGTGAGCCAGCTCTCTTCTCTAATCCTCTAGAAAATGCACTCAGGGGAAAAAAAAAAAAAAAAGTCATTTGGGGCAAAGAAAAGGGAGGAGGTAAGGAGAGTGAGATCCTCCAGCAGCGAGCAGGTGATCCTGGGAGCTCCCAAGGGAGGAGGCTGTAGGGGGTGTTGAAACCAAGAGGGAGTTTTCTGATGCTCCCAGGAGCTTTCAGGTGCTGTAGCGAAGGGTTCAGCCTTAGCTCAACCCTATTATGTAGGAGGGGAACACTGCTTACCTGGTATGCTTTGTCTGCATGCCTCTCACTTTGTCTGTATCATAAGGAGTTTTAACCTACTAATCTCAGCCAATTTTGATAACAGGGTAGAAATATCTTGTGTGCAAATGAATTGCAGTTTAGAGGAGAGAAACCTTGTTTGCCTCTGAGGGCTGTGATCTTAACTGTATTACTGAACCCATAAAACTAACCAGGAGAGGCGTGCTCCTTGAAGACACAGATGCTGTAAGACTGAGGGTGCTATCACAGGGAATTTCATAGTTGTTTCTACTTTTGTAGCTACTTGTTGATGCTTGTGATCACAGACTCTTTTTCTTTTGGTTTCTTGCTTAGTTCAGTGCATGGGATGGATAGTGCTGGGGGAAGAAACAGAGAGCAGGTAGGAAGGAAGGTGTACCAGGCATCTGCATTACCTCTTGCCATCACTATAAAGCCTTGCAGTGAAAGATGCAGAAAATACAAGCAGAAAAAAAAGCAGGTGTTTCCCTGCTGGTTTCTGCCAGAGACATCCTGTAAGACAAATCTCCCTAGTATCATCCCTGTAGCACATGCTGTAGTTTTTCCATGCTCAACTTAAGACCAATGCTCAGATTTACTGATGTGCTGAGCATGCACATGTAAGGCTGAAGTCTTTAAAAAATGCTGATTGTTAGGCCCAGAGCATTTCAGATTAAGCATCCAAATTTTGAGAAAATTTTGACTATTTCAGCATTGCAGTTAGCTTTTAATACTTGAGGCTAATAGCTTTTCCTTTCTCCAGAATAACATCACAAATATTAAATACAAGATTCACTTGTGAGAAGTACCACAGAGTAATCTCCAGCAGAGTGAATTATGCTGCACCCGGTATAAGATTTCGATGATGTAAGCTATATAAACTACAAAGAGAGGGGAAAAGAAGGGCATCAATCCATTCACCCTGGGCCATGGGCAGGTTAAGTTCTGCAGAGATAGTGCAGGATCAGTAATCGGTAGCATGATTCATGGGTACAAGAGCAGAAAACATTTTTTTTTTTCAAAACTGTAGGTTGTTTTGCCCTGTTATCTTCAGGGGAAGGAAGCCTTTAAACTAATGAGGCATTTTTGTAATACCTGCTTGGGCAATGAAATCCTGCGTGAGTAGTATCGCGCATATGCATTTTGTAACAGATGGAGTATTTGTCACGCAGGTGAGCTCCAGTGTTTCACAGCTCTCACATTCTGGGCCCTACACAGAAAACAGCCTTTTATTTTCCTTTATCCACAGGACTTCATTTCCAGCTAGGGCAGCTGAGATGACTTCAGCGCGTAGCAGTGGTTCAGACTAGCGTGTTACTTGTGCCGTGCTGCTCCGGGCTCCAATTCGGTAGAAGAGCAACAAACGGTAGCAGCATCGCGTCCTGTCAACTGCAGGTGGTTTGGGGCGGCCTTCCAAAATGCAGAACTATACCAGGTCTGGGCACTGGGGCCCCCAAAACCTGGCTTTTGCAATGCATGTGTGTTGACTGCAGTGTCTATGAAGGTACCGGCTAAAATTGAAACTTTTTTTTTTTTTTTTTTTTTGCATTTGTGGCAATTGTAAAATCTCTCCTCCATGCAGATTTTCTGCTCCCTGTCACGGCTGAGATCCAGCCACAGCCATGTCATTATTCACAGCGCTTAATCTTTCCGAACCTTCCCATTTTCACCTATTATCGCAGTGTCTTTGGAGCCTCCTTCCTCTCTTTAATTTGGCTGAGTGTCAGCAAATAGGTTGTACTCAAGAATTCTGGAGGAGGTAAAGAGATCAGAAGTTCATAGAATTTGATCGCCTAGCCTTGTGTCTTTAAGAAATTGAGGTTAAAAAAAAAAAAAAAAAACAGCTGGCTTTTATCTGGACAGTGGCTAATTTATTTAGAACAAAAGCACATTGCTTGCATTGTCGCTTATTTCTCCTAAATGCAACCGTCAACTGGTTTTAATTGTATAAAGATACGTAGGAATGGAATGAGAGTTCAAACAGCTCTTTTACAGCACTTTAAATGGGCATGGTACTTCATATATATCCCCACAATAATGCATACCAGATGAAAAGATACTGTGGAATTTGTGTAATAAAGGTAAAAGCTCATATATCTGCCTGTTCTAATGGACAAGAACCAAAACAGAAGAATTCTGTAAGGCAAAAATAACAACAAACCCCAGCATAGTTCTTAAAGTGAAGTTTCACTTGCTGTATAGTGCACCAAGAAAAAACAAACACAGGACTTCTCTGAGCAGTGCTTTAACACAGTGTGGTGGTTTTACTCGGGTGGGCAGCCAAGTTCCACCATGGCCGCTCTCTCGCTCCCTCTCCTCAAAGGGGAAGGGGAGAAAATACGATGCAAAGGGCTCAAAGGTGGAGATAAGGATGGAGATAAGGATGGAGATAAGGTGGAGATAAGGATGGGGAGATGGCTCAACAATTATCGTGACAGGCAAAACAGACTCAGAGTAGGGAGATAGTAAGATTTATTGCCTGTTAGTAACAAGCTAGAGAAGTGAGAAACAAAGGAAAGAAAAACCAAAATCGCCTTCCCCCCATCCACCCTCTTCCACCTCCTCCCCCTGAGCAGTGCAGGGGAACAGGAGATGGGGGCTGCGGTCACTCTGTAGTGCTTCTTCTCCACCACTCCTTGATCGTTCTCGTCCCCCGTGCTGTGGGGTCCCTCCCACGGATGCCATCCTTCCAAACTGATCCTGCGGGGGCTGCCCACAAGCAGGAACTCTTCAAGAACTGCTCCAGATATGGTTCTGTACCATGGGGTCCATCGATCAGCAAAGTGCTCCAACCTGGGTCCCCCACGGGCGGCAGCTCCCCGCCGACCCCCTGCTCCTGCATGGGCTCCTCTCCATGGGCTGCAGCTCTGGCAGAGGTCCTCCACAGGCAGCAGTCTCCATCAGAGCAGGTCCACCTGCTCCTCCATGGTCTCCTCCACAGGCTGCAGCATGGAACCCTGCTCCACCATGGTACTCCATGGGCTGCAGGGGGACAGCCTGCTTCACCATGGGCCTCACCACAGGCCGCAGGGGACTTCTGCTCTGGCACCTGGAGCACCTCTCCCCCTCCTTCTTCACTGACCTTGGCGCCTGCAAAGCTGTTTCTCACTCCTCCCTCTCTGTCCCAGCTGCTGTGTAGTAGCAGTTTTTTTTTTCCTTTCTTAAATATGCTCTCACAGAGATGCAAACGCTGCTTATTGGCTCGGCTCTGGGCAGCCGCAGGGCCCTTATCTAATATGGGGCAGCTTCTGCATTCTTCTCACCGAAGCCACCCTTATGGCCCCCTGTCACGTAAACCCACTACACACAGTAATGGGCACACAAAAGCCTCCAACAGCTTCCGTAATGCTCTCATGCTAAAGTTGAAGGTATTTCATCTCCCCTCTGGTTTATCTGGAGTTTGTGTTACTGTCTCAGGAGCTACCTTTTTAGCTCCTGTGCAGTTAGTTTTTAAGCAGTTCTTTTTTGTTGTTGTTTCTCTTCCCTTCCCTCTTTAGCAGAAGATTCTTGCACCCTGAGCTATTTAAGAATACCTCTGGAAATATTGTCATGTTTGGGAGCTGAGCATGCCTAACAGGCTCCTCCTAGTTACGTTCAAGGTATATGCAGTTAATCAGCATCGCTAATTGACATGTGGTGCTGATCTCGATCTTTCATATTGCTGAATTCTTTGGTTTGCCAGTCAGCCACTGAATTTAGATCTCTTTGAGAAAGTACAGCTACAAGAAAGTAGAAACTGAGTCTTCTGACTTCATAAATTGTTTTAAAATGTGACCTCCTGTGATCCTGATGCAACAATGGATGATTTGGGTTCCAGGCCTTGCTGGGGATGCAAGGTTAGGTGACTGTCCCAAAGTAGGACCGTGAATGAAGACTTCACTCTGCATCTAAAACAGTTACGTTAGTTTAAAAGGAAGGTTCGGTAACAGTCTCACACGACTAACTTCCCCCTGTATTTTCTGGGGCACAGTAGCAAGTTATTTGCTGTTAATCTGCTAAACTCTTAAAAAAGAAAAGTATGTATGTAAAAGGCAAGATCCTTTTTAAGGGTCTCTGTCTCCCTTAGACCAGTTTCTGTGTGTCCCATGCCTTCTGGTTGTCGCTATTGCAGCTCCCCCAGGGACCTCTCACTGCTGTCGCTCCGTGACGGACCTGGCCAAAAGATCGCATCGCGCAGCCCGCCCCAACCTTGCCCCAGCCGCTGCATTACGTCTGCCAGGTCAGCGCAAGTGGAGAGGGGAACGCCGGATTACTGGCTCCCAGTAGAGACCAGGAGACTGAGTTATGATTTATATGTTTACTCTGATGCTGACATCTCTTCAGAGCTGAGCAGTAAATGACAGAGGAAGTTTAAAAGCTTTTTGCAGCTTGCCAGTATTCTGCTGTTGCTATAGCTTGCTATTTGTTAATGCGATCCAACAAGTATCCTTTAACGACCCCGTTTGGGGAATTGTGAACCTCCAGAGTACATGGTGGCGGTCAGCTGATGCGTACGAACTCCCGCTAGTCATAAAGTACTGAGCGGAGGCAGAAGTCTCCTATGGAAAGTCTTCTTTCCTGCCCTGATCTAGTGGTCTCTTGGCTTTATACTTACCTGTGCTCCCTAATCTGACGTGAAGTTAAATAAGCCTTTGCAGGAATCGTTAATGTGAAGGTATGAAATGTCTTTGTGAAGGGTCTTGTGCGCTACTGAGCTGTTTTTTTATTTATGCTGCCAATATCTGATCCCCCTTCTTGACCTTTAATATACACAGAGGTAAAATTAGGATATTTCTAATCAGCTGAATTTCCCCTCTGGGAGACTTAAAAAAATTCTGACACTCATCTGTATTTCTGCTGGGTCTTTGCCAGCCCTCCATGTTTCTGGTTTTGTTACCAGCTAGGGATGGCGTTTGGTCACCTCAGAGGTTCTTGTTCAGCCAGTGGAGTTCTTGGTTCCTTTCTTCAGGAGTTAAGATGCAAGTGAGTGACTGTGCTTGGAGGCAGACCTTTCTGCTTCATGGGCTTTGGTGTGGCAGACCTTATTCAGTGAAAAGAAGTTGGGTTTTGTGCAGGGTTATTACTAGGAGATCCTCAGTAGTCCTGAGCACCTCATCATCAGTAGGCCTCCATCAAAGCTCTCAGGGCTCCAACCTAGATTGTTTTGAGGGGCTAAGTCACAGGCCTCATAGATGTTCATCCTATGACATCAACGCGTTTCTTTTGCCACCCAAATTTGCACTTTCATTAAAATACCAAGCTTGTGGGCAACATTGGTAATGATTACTAAGTTTCATTTGATAGTTTCAATGAAGATTTAAATGGGGCCAGTAAGTCTGTGGTTGTCCAGCTCAGCCCATTGTAAGTGGCCCAGCGGTACAAACAGGCAGTTTAGTGTCAAAGTTTAACTAGTCTTTATCAAATGGAGCCTGCTTGATTTGCATATCTTGCCCTTTCATTTCAACCATCAGCAACATTGCAGTTTTGATTTCAGTATCAGGAAATGTATCCCTGAAAGCAATATGGAGAACAGATTGCATTTCTGGATTTTATGCCCTCCTGAAAAGCTTCAGCTACATAAGGAAGAGCTGAGCTGGGACTGCCTGACTTGCCTTTGATTCCAAAGGCTCTGTAATTCCCGTGTGGTCCCCAGATCTGTAGGCACACACCTGCCCCATCCCACATTGAATGCTCGAGAGGCTCAGTAGGTGCCTAGGAGGGAAGGAGACACACTGCAGTCATTGGCCAAAGCTGGATGTTCTGTTCCCGTCCAAAAACTTACTCATCCTACAGGCCCTGGTTTTCAGTTAATGAGCTTGCAGAGAAATCTGCTCATAATTTATCTTGTAAGCCCTTTCTTGTTGAGCAGAAACTTTGGCAAGGAGTAGCCGAGGCACTGGAGAACCCCCGGTTATGCATGGTTATACCAGGCCTCCTCAGATCTTTCTTTGGAACGAGCAGGGAAGAGGAAATACTTTCCATTTCAGAGAAGCGTGGACAAACAATGTTGCTTCAGACAGGGAAGAAAAGCAGCAGACAGAATTATAGCGCTGAATCCCACCAGCCAAAAGCACGCTCTCTTCTTTATTCAGTAATTCCTGGAACACAGTGTTCTTATTGTATTCCTCCTGCCTGGGCCCTGAGTCCGACTCGAGGCACTGACTCACCCAGCCCAGCGCGTGCTGCGCGCTGCTGCCGCCTGTCAGGACCGACCCCAGCTGCCGTGCTGGTGGCTCTGGCGGTGAAGTCGCAGCCAACACATCAGGGCGATGTACCCTCTGCCTCGCGTGACACTGGGTGGATGGGTTTTCCGAAAACCTGGATCCCGTTAGAAAGGTTCCCGCTGTCTGGAAAACAAAGTACTCGCTTGCCTGGTTTAGTCATTAAGTAAATTTGTGGTTTGGTTGAGATGAAAAATAATGAAGAAAAGCTGTTGAAATCCCAGGATTAATTTGATAGTTTGCAGGCAGTGGTGTTTTAAAGCGGAGTTGCTGCCTTCTCTAGGTTACGAGCAGAGCCAGGTATAAACCTGTGTTTCTTCGTTTCCCCGCGCCTCAGAGGCAGGCATTTGGAAGTAATTTGCTTCATGAAGGCCCTTGCTGAGCTCACAGAGCAGGCGAGGGGGATGCTGTGGGGTGGAGCTGCGCTGTGTGGGTGTCTGGAAATCCGGGAGATGCTTTCGGCTGCGTGTTTCATCTGCCAAGGAAGCATCCTCAGCTGCAGCCAGGCTGGGAAGAAGGGATGGATGGTTGCTTGCTTGGCATGGTGTGGAGGGCTTTGAATGGTTGGCGGGTTCACTGGTATTTTTACATCTGCAACTCGATCACTGTATTGCCCCTTCTGGGAAGAAAAGTTTCCTATATCGCCCCTGTACATCCCCCAGCTGCCTGCGTGCTCAGGGAAAAGCAACCGTGGGGCGAAGGCATGGGATCCTACACAGGGCTTCTCCTCCCTGCCTGCCCTGATTTACCCAAATACCTGGGAAAATCACCTGGGGAAGCGGAGAGCTGGGAGCTGGTGCTGCTGCATGCTGTCTGAAACGGCCACTGTTTGTCCACCCACTTAAGCACATACACATCACTGGCCATACCACCCATAGATGCAATTTCACGCTGAGAAGTCAATTCTGCTTTGCTAACTGGCTCGCCTCAACCTGGGGCCAAATTTTTCCCCAGCTCTCAGTTTAAGCAGGTGGAAAGGAGGCTGCCTTACCATCCCGCGTGCACATGTCCAAGTTAGCAAGCCCCGTGGCGCCTGGGGAACGCATCTCCATGGTCAGAGCATGCCCTCACCCCCACTCATTTTGTTTTTTTTCCTTTTGGGCTGGTGCCCACCCAGGCTCTTGGGCAGCTGGAGCACATTGGGAGCGCAGATTCCTGCCCAGCATCCCTCCCCTGATGGGATCCCAAGCTCCTGTGCACACTGCAAGGCCCTGGGTTTTGAAAACCCTTGTATTTATTTTATTGCAAAATGTGACCTCAAAGCACTGGTGCTTCTGTCCCGATGTTTCCCCTCGCGCCTGTCATTCCGGGCAGCCCTCTGTGTTCTGGGGGTGTCAGGAGGGTTTGTTCCTCAGCTTCAAGCTCTGCTCACTGCCTTCAGGATGCAGTTTAACGTCAGTCACAAGCTTAGTTATTAAGACAACTTTTTCTGGCAACACGTGTTGATGTTCACCACATCCTTACGTGAGCTGGATTCATTCTTTTCCAATAAAATATTAAAAATATGAATTCTCCTATGACATACTGTCCAACACGCAATGGGTAGAGGCGAGTGTGGCTTATGAGTGGGAGCAGTATGCCCTGGGTGTCCAGCATGCACACAGGAAACCTGGTTTTGCCCTGGTTTTAGTCACTTCTCAGGTCACTATAGAGCCTTTTGAATGACGGATGGAATCAGGCTGCTCCAAGTAAGTAAGGCCCTTTTCAAATCACAATTAACACAGGCAAGAATCCTGTGTACTGTATAGAGAATTTCCCTATTTAATGTCAACCTTTCATAATGGAAAAGAATTGGTAGTAATAATCTCATAATTTTCTTTAAAAAGCTGCATTGTGGTGTAAATTCAGAGTAAGATGTTGCAATGAGTCTGAGCGGATACCTGTTATTGCTAGATACAGAACAAAACGTTCTGCTACTTTTACTTTATTTCAGGAATACGATCCAAGCAGCCTGTTAATGGATGTGAGACATGGTGTTGTCCATTATTTTTTCTTTTGTTTTAATTAATTTCTTGTGCATTGCGCTATTAAGTAAATGAGCATTTTGGTCTTACTCTAGGGAAGATTTGTGTTGATTTTAGGAAGGACTTGACTTTATTGTGTGGCAAAAACAGTTTTACAGTGGATAACTGGTGGATGAAATACATAATTACATCGGGGTAAGTGAGAATGTGCATAAGCTTGCCTCTGTCGGGAAGGAGCTGGGAGGGCTGACGCTACGGAAGCATGGTCAGGTGAAGTCTCAAGGGACTTGTTCTTCGGTTTCCGTGGAACACTGTAGTTGCACCACGTTGTCTGAAATCCTTTCTGAAGAAGGCTGGGCTGGTGATGGGGCAGTACAGCCAAAATACTTAGCCCATTTAGTCTTTATTTGCCTACTAAGTAAATAAATTCTTCCCTTTATTTCAGCCTCTTTCCTAGATTCTCACAAAATCGAAATCGTTTTTCTCGCCCACCCTGCTGTGACCTGTGATCTAAACTACTGATTTCAGTGAATGCATCTTCTGTACCTTAGTCTTGAGAAACGTTATGTCCTTGGTAGATGCAAAGGAGTTACAAACTGGAAACCTAGATTGTTAGATCTTGGGTTTAGGTTTTGTAGTTGTGCTTTAATGCTTAGCAATAATTACTGAAGCTACCCATAAAATAATCTCAGTGTACTCCTAAAATGGAATCGAATGCCTTAGAAATAAAGAGGCGAAGAGCCCTTATCTGTACTTTTAGTTAAGTTTTTATTTATTTCCCTTTTTCCTCCGGCGTGGGAGGATGAGTAACCATGGAAGAAGATACAGATTTGCAAAGGCAAGGAGCGCTAAAGACCATCTTTTTTTTTTTTTTTTTTTTTTTTTTTATCAGCTTTTAAAAGCCAGACTGTAATCATAAATTCCCTGATAGGTGGAGCATGCAGAAGTCGTCTTTAAGCCTACAAGTGACAGGCTGCTGTTGCTTTTCAAACTTCAGATTTCTTTCTTTTTTTTTTTTTTTTTTTGTATAAGACAGAACTTTGATCTGGTTTCTTTGTAATGCTCTGCAGAGTGCTCGGGCTGCTGCACTCGCAGGCTGCAGAGCTAGAAGTGAACTTTCTTGGTGAGAGCCATCTGGCTACCTCAAAGAGCAGATTAACATGTCCAGAATTGATGCCATCTTTGAAGAAGCTGCCTTTGCTTAGAACACATGTGATTAGCTTGACATTGGCAATGATGAAGTTCAGATGCGCAGCAGTATCTGACTGCCTATGGTAATTGGGAAGAGTTTTGAGTGGAGGAACCCCGAGGATCTGCAATGAAATTACCAGCTAAATCCCCAGTTTTAACCTCCTGACTAGACTTTGTGTCTTTACTGCTGGTTAAATCCAGTCAAGAGTAAAGGTTTTAGTGTTGCGTCTTCGTAGACATTTCATTCTTAGCTCCAAAACACACCAGTGATGGTCTACTGGAGAACGCTGTGGATGCTTTGGGGCATTTCTAACAGTTGTATACCCAGTGCAGCGCAACCCTTGGTTGTGGTCGATGGTACCATGGATTGGAAACTGAGACTTTTCTCTTGAGTTGGTAGAGTAATGTAATTAGACTTCTCTCTAGATATCATTCACATCTCTTGTTTTAAAGGTGACCCTGCCACTCAGTCACTGTTGTCAGCACCTGCTATTTAAATATGCTTCAGTTCATACATCATAAGCTAACGAGTGCACCTTTTAATTTGATTGACTGGCTGTGATAACAAAATGTGGTATTGCATGAAGGATGTGACAGTTGCCCACTTGCTGGTAGGTGTAAATAAAGGAGGTAGGAGAGCTCTGTTTGAATATTTAGGGGTACTTTGCATCTTTTATTTAAATTGAAATAGCTTTGAGCTTGGAATTGTGTAAAGGAGACGGGGAGACCAAAGCTGGGAGGGAAATGATGCCCACAGAGACTCACGATGCATGGAGAACTCCAGGTAATCTTCCTCTTCAGTCTTCCTGCCCTCGCCTCTCTTCTCACTTACGTCAAAGCTCCAAGATCTGATGGTGCTCACGTTCAAAATTCTGTGTGCTGGTCTTGGTTTGAGTGCTTGGAAGTGTTCAGTCAGGGGCTTTGAGCAACCTGGTCTAGTGCGGGATGTCCCTGCCCATGG
The DNA here is from genome assembly GCA_011075105.1 of Heteronetta atricapilla. NCBI lineage: Eukaryota > Metazoa > Chordata > Aves > Anseriformes > Anatidae > Heteronetta > Heteronetta atricapilla. The sequence goes on from CM021744.1 coordinate 11,080,997, forward strand.
TGGGGGGTGGACTGGATGATCTTTAAGGGTCCCCCAAGCCATTCTGTGATTCTGTTAGGTGGAGGTGTACAGCCAAGACAATATGCAAATAAACTCTGAACAGGTAGAAGGAAACCCGAAGGAGATGCGTACTGGTTTTCAGAAACTGTTTTGGCCCCTGTTGGTGTTAATGGAATTAATGATCAGTGGAGAGCTGTATGAAAAGAGGCGGCTGGTCAAGCTGACTTATGTGGGTCACTGTGGTCTTGATTAGGGTTGTTCCGTGTGTGGTTTCTCTGAGGGCTGAACAACTGAGAGCTGCAGAAGAGAGGTGCTTTATTTCTGCAGTGTGTGAAACATTACCTGTTAATTTCTAAAAAAAAAATAATTGAATTTTTGGTCTAAAGTGAATTCCGGAAGTCTGCAGGAATCTTTTTGAAGTCTAACTAAATGCTCACCTTTCGTTTTATTGCCCTTATCAGCACATAGAGCTCGGTATGTGAAGTTTTTAGCTGACATTTCAAATCGCTCTGAGTGTGTCTGTATCCCTTTTAAAGCCGCCTCCCCTCCCAGATCAGAAGTGACCAGTTTTTTGTTAGACTCCATGTTCCTTTAATGTTTTCCTGCTAATAGACGTTGAAAGCGATCTTCAGAGGCACGGCACAAAACACTCAAATGGTGATACGAGCCAGCTGAAGAGAGTTGTCAGGGAGAGGGAACATTAAGAGAAGGATTGAATACAGATGGATTCGTCAAAAGTAATGTAACCTGTTATGATTGCTTTGAAATCCTATACCCTTTCCATGTACTTACGCTTACTGAAAGTTTACATTTGCATTGATGTATTAGAGGCAGAGCTAACGTGGAAGTAATCCCTGTTGTATACACGCTTAAGTGTGTAATTTTAGCTAAATACAACAGTTGTGACCAAACTCCTTCCTGTGTTCTCGGTGGAAAGCCCACGGCCCCGTTGGGTGCTGCAGGACAGCCTGTACGTCCCGGCTGCTCCCGGGGCGAGGGCGCACCGGGCACCGGCAGGGCGCTGGCTTTCGGGCTCAGGAGCTCAGACCCGGCGTGCCTCCCAGGTGTGCCTCCCTGCCCTCCCTGCAGCCCGGCACCTGCCCTGGCCGCTGGGAGAGGGAGGCACTTACGGGCGTGCGGCTTTGAAGAAAGCAGCTGTGTCTGCGCACAGGGCATAGGAGGGCTAGGATGCATTGCAGCTCCCACTGTGTAGACGCACTAGAAAAGCTCCAGAAAGCAGGAACAGAAGTCTGTTCCCGCACAGAGTGTGCTGAATGCTGCGTGTTACCATTTTGCCGCTTCCCAAAAGGGAAGGTATAGGTTATAGCAATTAAAAAAAAACAAAACACGGGGTTTGTGTACCACTGATAGCCCAGCACAAAGCATTGCTGTATCAGCAGGGCTAATCTGGGGAGACTGGAGGTGTTTTCCATCCCTTTGAAGTGATCAGTAGATACAAAGGGGAAATAGATTGATCTGTGCTTTTTGTTTTGTATATCATAGTGCTTGCTTAACACAGTGCTAGAATAATCCATGCCACTTCCAGAGAGGCCTGGCAAAATGTCCACTAGAAGTTGGTGTTATATTTTAATTGGGTTATCCAAAAGGCTTCCTTCTCTTTGCCCGCAGGGAAGGCCTGACCTATCCGTCATTCTCAGCTCAATTTAAGAGGTTTTATCTGCCTCCATCGTGCAACTGTCGTATCAGATTTGACAGGAGGGTTACACAGCACAGCATTCATTTAATTTCCAGAACTGCCCATTATGTAAGGGGAGGACTGGCGAATGGGTGGTGGTAAGGTTTCCACTTATTATACTTTGCTTTTTTGGGGTGAACTTGTTCAAATTATTTCCCATCTTAAATATTTGCCCTGGAAATCTGCTTGGAAATCTGATGGAAGTTAGAAATAAGGCTGCTTCAGTGCACATTTAACAAAACGTTTGTGTGCTCAGACACGTCCACGATGACCGCCCATCCCAAGGTTCAGGTCAGCGTTCGTACCCAACTGACACTGTTCTACACCAGAGTGGCAAAACCTCACCTGTGCCTCGAGCAGTAGTGGAAAACCTCAGGTGACCCCATTTTAGATGTTCTTTACGCTACTCTGCAACTGCACTGAGCTCCATCATCCACAGAGATATAGCTTGGAGTTTTTGTTCTGTGGCAAGCAAAATAATAGTTTTCTGTCTGTGAGAATAGGAGGGTAATGGCTTCTAACTGACCACATAATGGGCCTAAAACAATGTGTTTTTCCTCAGTGACCTGTGAACGTGGTGGTGTCTGTGACCCCTTGTATTACAAGGAAAATTGGTTCTGTTTCCAGGAGCAGAAGGGCAGGGTGAGCAGGAACGGTGTGAGCGGTGTGCTGGCCAAAGGCTCTAACCCTGTCTAACTCACTTCTAAAATCCTTTGGTAGTACTTCCATCCTTGTATCCCAAATTCCACAGCATTAATAAGTCATTCTGAAAACCTCTACTTTGAATGAATTGTCTGCTGTTCCCAGCTCATGTCATGTTGTGGCTGGTGTGATAAGACCAGTAGGTGATACCAAGGTGATGGTTGTCCTGTGTTCATACTTTGTAAAAATACACCCAAACTGCCTACTTTTTCCCTTCCTGGTGTCTTCCTCACCTTCACTCCATCCGTTTTTCGTATGCTGTGGTGGTGGTGAGTTTTTTGTTTGCTTGTTTTGTCTTATCTAAATATAAACTCATCAGGGCAGGGACTGTTTCTTGTTGCCTGTAGGACTTTGACCACTGCATAAAGGCTTTTCACGAAAGCACTGGGAAACGAAAGCTGTGTGATATGTCCTCCTTGGCAGGGTTTGCTCAAGGTCCATTCTGAGCCACATCAACTAGGTGCCTGTTGCTGAGTCACTGAACAAAAGATTACGCAGATGAACTTGGTAATCTGAAATAAAACATCACGGTGATTTTCAGAGCTGGTAACAGAGCTGGGAAAATCCAGGAATTTGTAAAGTGATGTCTGTCTGCTCTTCATGCAGAGGGGTAGGCAGGGAGAGTGGGGGGCTAAATGATGCTTGTTGCTGTGCTGGTGTGAACATCTCAGCTTGATCCTCTTCCTGGTTGATTTCAAAACAACTTGCAGTGACAAGATGCCTGCGTGGCGTGACTGATCTGAGGTGCGCTGGAGTTGGATGTGTACTTTCTGTACTGGATTGCATCTTGAATAACTGTCTGTAGGACAAGGCATGTGGGATCGTGTGCAAAGTAGCCTCTGTAGATTCATGGGCAGATTGTCCACTGGAAAAGCAGGTCCTTGCTGGGGGAATTTGCAAGTGTTTGATGTACCCGAGTGTGACATTTGAAGTCAGCTTCAGGTTCAGCATTGTAAGCAACTCCCATTTCTTACTTACCTCCCTACCTTGGCAAACATATTGGAGGGAAGTAAGGTGGGATGTAAAAGCAAGCATAGAATCAGTAGGCTGCGTTCACTGTTGGAAGATTAGAAAGAAGCCTGCCTTTACTAAGAAAGATACTGCCAAAAAATCTAGATACTGCTTTTACATGTTCTGCAGTGCTCATAAAGTGTCCGTGCTGAGCAGTTAACCAGTTGAAATAATAAATCCTAATGTGAACTGGACTTCTGCCATAATCGTCTTGCTCCCTGTCTCTCTTCAACTCTGACAATATCATCTTTATGAATTCCCTTTTGCTTCCAGTCAAATCACTCATGGTTTTATCAATACAGCTTAATATGAACACAGCTTATTCTGTAGTGTGTCACCAATGCTGGGGCTCAAAGACAGAGTCCTTCTGCCCAGTGATGCAGAGAACCCAGTGGAGTAGGGTCAAGATTGTGTCCTTTTAATTTGACATTTTCATTTTTCTTCCAGGCATGGGTCATGGAGAGAGCCTGTTAACCCTTACTATGTCAACACGGGATATGCTCTGGCCCCAGCCACCAGTGCCAACGACAGCGAGCAGCAGAGCATGTCCAGTGATGCAGACACAATGTCGCTGACAGACAGCAGCGTGTAAGTAACCTCAATCTGTTGTGGCAATAAATGGGAGAATAGTGTTCGTTTCTTTAGTGAGGGTGCTGATTTTGTGTTAGACTGAGGGTGATGTTGCAACAGGTGGTATTGGGCAGAATATCTGACTTCAACAAGGTCATGATCATCCTGGTTTGCTTGTCAAGCTGAGTTGTTTTGTCACTGTGCAGGCAACGCAGCCTCACCATTCTTGGGAATATTTGTGACATCAAATGATTTGAGTGAACTAAAATAAATAATGTAGGAGTTCCGGCAGTGTTGCTTGCCAAGTGCAAATAGACATGAGCTCTCTTTGGATTCCTCTTCATCTTTGGGTTCCTCCTCATCAGGATGAATCAGATGACAACCCCATCAAGACTTGTACCACTGCTCTTTTTCATGTCTTTTATCTCTTCAAAGTATACACTTGTTCTTGCAAACCACAGTATTTGGGTGGCTGATTACTGAAAAAAAGGCTGCATGACGAGTTCTAGTAATTGTTTTGCTGGAATACAGCTCAGGAAGCTCCTCAGACTTATCCAAAGCTAAGGCAGAACTCAACTGTAGTTGTATCTCTGTGTTCAATTTTCCTCTTTTTGTGTAATGAAACACAAGGAAAAGTTGGATTAGGACAGTACCTACAGCTGGGGGGACTTGAGCTTACATCCATGTTCCTCACTGCAGAATTCCAGTACTGCCTTACTTGCTCTGTGCCTTGGGCCTGTCTGGAAACAGCTTTTCCTTCAGAGCACATTGTAATAGCAGCTGCAAGGAAATACCAGATTCTTTCTTTGAGTATATGTAGCAGAAAGAGTAAGTAGATTGAGAAGCTTTTGAAGACAAAATATTTTACTATGTCTCTGGAGCTGGGCTATAAGGTGCCACTGAAGGTTTACTCAAGAACACCAGCATCTGGGACACCATTCACCCAGAGCTGGCAGAGGGTCCTGCAGAGCTGTCATCCTTCTGCAAGCACGTGCCAGCGTGGACTGTGCTGGATGAGCTGGGTGTGCTGCATGCGTGTGCTGAGGCGGCAGAATGGGTCTTGTAGGTCAGGTAGGATCTTTTACATCATCATTCCAGCCAGGCTGTGCTTTGCCACCCGTTGGTTTGTTACCACAGGTTGGAAGCTCTCTGCCTGTGCATATATATCACAGCAAGACAGTAAAGACTGGTACATTTGTTCTTGGCTAGTTCATCTAATCAGATGTTCTTGTGTGATCATTTCTCAACTGAAATGATCCCTGTGTGGCTTTAGTGGTTCAGAACTGTTTAAAAACCGAAACTGAGGAGTCTTCACATCATGGCTGAGCCCCGTATACCTATGGGAGCCTCCTCCCTCTACTGCAGGTTTAGCAGATGCCTGCTGCTATGTTTTAATGTAAGTCAAGCCAATGCATCAGTGCTTTTAGCACTGAAGAAACTAAGAGAAACTAAGAAACTAACCAAATGAGAATTCAGGGTATGCTTTCCCCAGTGGAGATGTCTTACTGGGCAAAGTCTGCCTTCTGTGTCAGCACTGTGTGTGGAAATGCATGCACCCTTAGGAATTTTCTCGAGGGATCATTTAAATAGATCATCCAACTTTGGGGTTTTCTACATATTCAAAACCATGTGCAACAGTAGAAGCTCAGAATGTGCAAATGAGTTATCTTTCAACTCACCCTGGTTGTGCTACAGTGACAACATCTGACTTGCCCATTCATTTGGTTCATTCATTCTTGACAGACATGCTGGTGAGGACAAGCTGAATTACACTCACTTATGCAGCCCTAAGGGCCTGTTCTCTCTATAGCATCCAACTTTATAGCTAATTATTAGATTGCTCAGCAATTAAAATAAAAATAAAGAAGAAGCCCACAGCTTTCACGTTGCAACTGTTCACCGTGCCTTGACTTTGGATTCAAACTGCTGTTACAGGACAATAGTGTGTAGTTGGCACAGCACTGAGCTTCAAAAATATCAGTGGTGGTGTCTCAGAGGTGTGTCTACCTGCGTTGACCTTATGGGGTCATTGGAAGGGTGTTGCCAGCACTACTCCGCGTGGTTTGGACTTTAAGGTTGGCCCTGCTTTGTGTGTGGGGCTGACCAAAGACCTCCAGAGGTCCTTCCCAATGAAAATTACTCTTTGCCCAGGATTGGGGCCATTTCTTATTTGCAGAACTAGGCCTTCCAGGGAGCAGCTACAGTGTTGTCATCTCACTGCCAGACACATAACACAAAACTTCATAAAAGTACCTCAGAATCCGGCCATCTGTATTACATTATCTACCTGCAAAAGTCTAGTGAAGCAGAGAGTGAGGACAATGTACTTGCCATATGCCTCAGGAATAACGCAGCATCTGCCATTCCCCTTTGTGAAGAAATTGCCAAAATTTTGACATCTGTAACACAAATACATGAAAATCCTGTTAGTTCTGTCTCTGGGGAGCCAACGACTATAAGTTAGACTAAGAGATTCATCACAAAACTGGAGTTCAAAGTGTGAGGCCATTCATCTGTGCACTGCTAATGACAGTACGCTATAGCCAGACTTTTGATTCCCTAAAAGGGGATGAGTTTTGCACCAGGCCTTTCTGCTGGTTCTCGGGATGACGCAGAGATTTTGGCTGACAACTTTTCTAGAGTCACTATTTGGCATTCCATCCCTTCAGTAGGTTTCTCTTAATAAACATCACAAAACGCGGGGTGGATACTAGCCTATCTCCTGACTGGACAATTGTCAGTGAAAGAATTGCCTCTGTAAATTCAGAATATTCTTATGCTGAAATGGAAGCTACCACCACATAATAACCACCAGTTCTAGGTTAGGTCTGGTGACCACTGCACTTTTATGCAACTTACACTGATAAGCTCCCTCCAAATCTTTTTTTGCTTTTTCCAGTTACTACCCTCATGACAGAGCAGTGCATCTCACCTGTTAGATGCCTTCCTTAAAGATGATCTGCAAAGGAATTAAAAATGGGCTGAGACTTTGTTGTTGCTGCTTCTCTGTGATGAAAAAAAAAAGGTTTTTGGGGAAAGTATTCAGTGTTTGGTCGATTTTTAGTAGTTCAAATGTGAAGTGTCTTACTGTAGAGAAGAAACCCTTTGATTCTTTAAGCAAAAGATGACAGTTTTACAGAATTAGGAGACCATTTTATTAACGGCAGTGCTGTAAACACAGAGTCCTCCAGGAGGCTTGTTTAGTCTCACTGTGAGCGTCAGGAGCTGTCATACCTTGTTCGAGAAACTTTCCAGCCTGTGTCATAGATGTCGTCAATGGGTGCCCACCTAAACACAACAGTTCCCCACCTGCCTTCGGTTCATCCAGGTGAATCTGCGAGGTGGCTGCTGACCCTCAGGAGAGCAGGCCGCCTGCCTGCCCGGCCTGGGCACTGCTGCTCCCCCAGGCAGCGCCAGTGTGCGTGCTGATGGATAACCAGGCAAGGGACCTCAGGGCCCTCCTCGTGCAGTGCTTAAGCAGCAAATCTGCCACCAGGCCTTCGCTTGCGCTCCGTGCCAAGAGCATGAAGGTCATGGCTCGTGCTTGTGCACCTGAGATCCCTCAAACAGCAGCATGAGGGATCCAGCCGATGTGAGGTGGAACAGCAGGCTGCCTGCAGCAGTGACAGCTGTAACATTCGGGAAGCCAGCCCCCAGGGGCAGTCCAAGGAACATTTCAGACAGATGGGATTCCTGTCGTGGGGCTCTTTGGATTGACATTTCTATCCCCTGTTCAGTGTCTCAGCCTTGGAGGCTCCCCAGCTCCCCTATGGCTCTTAACCAAACCTGAGCGCTCCCCACCTGGCATCTTGGTGAGTCAGCACTGAGATGCCAAGTGAGGGAAGTTACTCTCTCAACCCCTGAAAGCCCTGGTAGGTAAGGAGACTTAGGTATCTGCTGCAGAGGCTCTAAGCAAGCCAGAAGCAGGCTTGCTGCTGTCTCTGTGGAGGCATGGAGATGTTTAGGAGCAGTTCTCGAGTCCACTCTGCTCACTGGCGTTAGCTCCTCGCACCATACCCATGTTGCAAAATGGAGGATGCAGACCTCGGTCAAAGTACCACAGGAGGTACTACAGAAAACTGTAGAGGACTGCTAATTTAAGGGGTCAGTGTAATACAAACCCAGCTGCCTTGTCACATACTTTCGTAATTCTTCAGACTCATCAGGTGATAAGGAGGAGTATTCTGAAGCTAGCAGGTGTCGTATAACTCTGTTATCAGAAGAGATGTAAGAATTCTTCAAAATGAATAAGCTTTTTAGCGATTCCTTTTCCACTGGTCCATTGAGCTCATGGGGTTGCACTAATAGTTATACCTGCTAGAAGTTGTGATCATTTACACCCAAGTTCCTCAGCTCCCTAATTTTTATTTCAGTAGCCATAATGTCTTTATTTCTCAGGCAGAATTATTATTTTTTTTTTACTATCTTGTGCCTTCTTTATTCTTGGCTCCTTTTTCCTTTGGGCATTTTATCCCTTTTGTGCCCACCATAGGCTGCTTCTAGGACTTTAATTATTGCCAATACATGTACTGCCTTCTGCTAATAACTAGCCCAATCTCAGTAGTTCCTTTTAAGTAAGTCTCAAAATCATGGGAGGATACCTGTGATCTTTCTTTTTGTGCATCTCAAACTGACTGCATGCAGATTCATCCCCAAATTAGGATTCTGTACATACAGCCTTGATCTTTGGCTTACAAAAACGCTGTCTACATTCAATACTTGCTCTTCATTACCAAATTTTGTTACAGTTTTACATGGTATTGCTGAATGTATCTGCCTCCTGACTTTCAAAGGAATTTTTGCAGAACTGCTTAAGGCAGCAGAAATGAAGAACAACCAGACAACGTCAGAGAAGGGACTCCTGCTGCTTGACAAGACTTGCATGTCTTGGTGCTTGTGCTTTGAATTTAGGCCTCCTCTAAGGAAAATGGCAACAAAAGCCTCATTTGGTGATGAGCAAGGTTTTTGTCTATATGTGTTGTTTACATACACAAGTCAAGCTCAGTACTGAAGAAATCTAGCTTCCTCTCAAAGACAGTGCATGAATGGTTTGTGATCGCAAGGTGGAATCCTCTGTGACCTATGTCAGAGGAGACTGGGCAGTGAGGATGCAGACACAGGCTGATTAAGGAGAGCCCCAACCCTCTAACAGTAACCTGAAGAAAGCGTGCCGGTGCACAAAGAGCACGGCTTGATGTCAGGCATGGTCTGCCACTGGAAGCCAGCTCAAGCTGGGGGAGAAGGCAAATAAGCGCCGCACAGTGTGCAGTTGCTTGTTCTTTGATGTACTGCATTTGTCACCAGCTTCCTTCCAAGCTTTGATATTCTACCGATCGTGGCAAAACAGGTTTTGGAAGTGTAATTTCCCCACAGGCTTTATGCGCGGCCCAACTACGGAAAACCGCTAGCAGAAGCCTGTATGATACTCCTGCCATCTGGCCCTCTGAGCTAGGTCAGAGAGAGGATTTTCAAAAGTGCCCAGCGCACGTATGTGCTTTTAAAAGTCATTTCTGTGGTACCCAATACAAGCACGCTTACCTTAAAGACAAATTTTCAACAGGATGTTATTCCCAGCACAAGTAAATAGTGTAATGTGTGGAATTTATGTAGGAATGTATTATCTGTCTCTGCTGTTGGAGGGGTTTTCATTTTAAGTAGCTTAAAAAACATTGCTCTTAAATACTTAGGCTCTGCTGATTGTTTTTCAGTCTTCCTGTGCCATACAAATTCCTCTGCCTGTGTAGGCAAACCAGCTTTGGTCCTCTGCCGAAAACCGTTCTTATAACAGGAACAGCAGCTGTGTTGTTTTAGCTGTTTCGTGTGGAGGCACAGTCTGGAGAGGACCCGGTGCCATGCTCCTAGCAAGCGCTAGCCTGGCTGGCGTGCATGGCCAGCAGGGCAGCAGAGTCACTTGCCTGCTGGTGGCTGGTGCTGTGCTCCCTGGGGCTGCCAGCCCGGCCTCAGGCCTGTGGCAGCACTCACAGGTCTGCGATTCCCTTCTTGGATAGCCCTGGTGTCAGCAGCGCCTTTCGTGAGGGGACGAGGCAGCTGCTGGGTGGGAGGGCTTCTCACGGCAGGGATACTCGAGGAAAATGAAGGCAGATGTAGGTACGAAGGCACCAGGCAGAGGCTGAAACACTAATGTGTAAGTCGCCTCGTGATGTTCCAGTGCCAATGCAGAAATGCCTTAGGTCAGCATGGTTCTTCTCTTTATTTCTGCAAGAGCTTACGACAGTGAACAAGAGGTCGTGTCTCTTAGCCCGGCGTTGTGCTCCAGCTAAATGAATAATAACCGTACTCCTCTCACTGGGTCGCATCACCTCATACTCATTTTACTGTGTCTCATCACGTGTCCTGACTCCCCTCGGCTGGATATGAGCTTTGCCTTCCCAGGCACTGGGTAAGCCCCTGCCGCTGGTGTTGTGGCTCAGCCAGGCTCGACGAGGTGCCCCAGGGTCCCTTCTGCCCCAAATCAAGTCAGAGCACCCCGAACACAGGTGGCTGTGTCCCAGAGCTTAGAACAGTGGCTACTGCTCCCCAAAATCATGCAGAGGAAATATTATTCCTCAGATGACTGGCCTTTGGCCCAAATACCTGGCCATTTCCCTTCGTGCTTCTTGGTGTGAGAAAGGTCTCTCAGTGACAGTGGTGCTTTGGTAAGAGTAATTGGGAGAAAATACTGACTTCTCTGCCGATTTGTTTCCTGTCTTTCCTATGGTCAGTGATCCCGAATGAGTTCTGCTATATTTAAACGAGTTTAACAGCTTTTTAATTTAAAAGATCCCAAATGATGCTTTTCCAACTTGTTAGGCTTAATGGTTAGATTTGGAGGCTTTCTCCGGAGGAGCAAAGAAGGCGCTCGTTAGTAGCATCCGACTGCCGGGCAGCAGCAGACCCTCTGTGCTCATCAGGGGCTCCTGCAGGTGGGTTTGGGGAGCAGGGGCGAGGAAGCCACCACATTGCCAGAATAGCAAATCCATTGCACTCTCACTGAATAAATGATAGAAATACCCGTGTTTCCCCCACCGCATTTTAGCACGGAACTTTCTGGTGCTAAAGAAAATCACATGATGAAACAAGTAAAAACAGTTTGGAAAGTTTTATTTTAAAAGGAGATGTGCTCTAAAAAAAGTTTATATATATATATATATATATATATTATTTCTCTATCTATTGAAAATATCTCAAAGCAAGCTACCTGACAAAAGGAAAACAAAAGTATAGTATTGGTTTTCCTTGCTTTTCCCCCATCTATTGAATAAGGTTTTGTTGGGATAAAATTAAAGTGCTTATCTTTGAATTTGCTTCCTCTGGTTGAGTTGGCACAGTACATTGAACGAAGGAATGTTCCAAGTTCAGAGGTGGCATTGGGGAATCTAGTTAAAATGACATCAAAGGCAGCACAGCAGGGCTGAACATGTGTTTGAAGCCGGATAGATTAGAGGCCATTATCAGCCTTTCGCTACTGTGCTCTGAACAAAAGTCGCTCTTTCCGCTGGGACTGCTGCTGTGGAGAATAAAAAAAAAAAAAAGGAAAAAAAAAAAGGAAAGGAAGAAAGAAAGAAAGAAAGAAAGAAAGAAAGAAAGAAAGAAAGAAAGATAGATTGCACCTTCTAGTATAATGCTGCTTTTCCCATGAACGTCCATGCGGCCACAACGCTGAAGTTGTGTTCCAGTGCCTGGTTTTTGTGTGGCAGTTAAGCTGAGAGCTTGTTTATTGATTCTGCCCGGCCATGGCTAAAATCATTCCACGGCAAAGGCAGAGTCAGTAAAAATCATCAGTGCTTTTGTTCCCATCCATTCTGGAAAAAACCCTGTATCTTGATATGATGAAACTGTTTAACCACTGTGACTCTCCGTTATTTTTCAAATGGAGGTTCATCATTAAAGAAAATGAAGCTTTCTAATGAAAGCTATCGTGATCGCCTGTTGTTATAGCAACACTCTGCAAAATTGCTCTGCTCTTGTAAAGTGTCATTGACTGGGCGCAGCGGAGGTGATGCTCTGAGCCATGCTCTGCCTCCTCCTGCATTACCTGCAGCCAGTAGCCAGAGCTGTAATTAGCCAGACTAATTCTCTGTTTTGTCATTTGTCTTCCTACAAAAAACCACTTGTCATTAATCATGGTTTTTATTTTAATGTGTTTAATTTTGAATGCCAGGGTTACTGAATGAAATTGCATTTGTATGTGCAGTTTGGTCACAGGAGCAAATTCATGGCAGTTCTGTATGGAGCCACATTTCCAAAGAGTAACTGGGGCAGCAGGCACCGCAGACACGGACGGGGCTCCTGTTTGGGAAAGAGAGCTGATGGTGACAGTCCTTGCCCAGGCTCATGCTTGTAACTCTGGAGGTTTTCAGGCAAAAAAATACAGTATATTGTGTTTTCCTTGCCAAACATCATGTAGACTTTGAAAATCTGCTCATGTGAGCTCATTAAACTGTTTTGTTTATGTTCTCAAGAAACAGCTGTGCTTAGCAGTTGAGGGGGTTAGGAGCTTACCTAAAAGCTAGATGTACTTACCTTTGGCTTGTGCAAACATCTTGTCCTGTGAGGTGCAGTTTGAATTGGTCGCACTCTCAGAGCGGTGCAAGGTTGTCAGTTCACCGAGATGTGTAGGGTAGCGATTGGAAGAAGGCAACGTGTGTGCATGGAACTTATTTCATATTTGTGACAAACTAAACCACTCAATTCATGTCCACACACTTCCATGGCATTGCCATTACTGAATAAGCAAAATCTGTAAATTAAAAGAGGAAAATTCCAAATTGCCAAGCTCTGGGAGGGCATTTGTTTTTGCACTAGTTGATTTTTCTCAAAATAACCCAGTTTCACTAGGACATGAGCCCATTTCCTTACCTCATAACCGAGCTCCACTTCAGTCCCATTCTTCTCACTCTGTGATGGTTTCAGAGGTGAGAACAAGAAGTGGTTCCTTCCTTTTCCTGAAGCTATACCTGCTCAGTGATGCTCTGCCACCGGTAGTGCTCAGCGCAAAGCCTGGTAGCTGCCACCCCTCTGAACACCCCCTTGTTGGGACCCAGCGTGCAGCCAGGCCCCGTGTTTGTGGAAGGGCCTCAGCAGAGCAGGTCTGCACCACCCTGCGGCTCGTGGCAGAGCCACGAAGCAAGCTGCTGGTCTTTCTGGGGACAGGCTCATTGCTTCCAGTCTCCTTCCCCCACCTTCCTCTGCAGACACCTCCATCACCAGCTTTTCCATCAAGGGCACAAACAAACTGAACAGAGCTGGTTAGCCTGCATGCTGCTGCCCATGGCTTTTCTGCCCAACCTACACCAGCTCCTCAATGGCAAGCACTAGATATTTTCACCCAATAACTTCAGTATCAAATCCATAATTTCTAACTGAGCTAAAGATCATTTTAAGAGCCATGAAGTCAACCCCACAAGCCATTTGAGAAGCTACCACGCTTCTTTTCAAAACATATACCTCGTTCCCTGACCAAGTTCCCCTTGGTGTAAATGCTCACTGAGCTCCCACTCCTCCTTCCCCCATTCCTAGCCTGCCTGTGGTTTGCTGTGTTTGCTGTGTTTGTTTTGCAGTCTCTTTTGTAGGAAGCACCCAACTATAAAAGGTACCAGGATGCAGTCCAAGTCCTTCTCCCTGCCCTCTACCTTGGGCAGCAGTTGCGGGAGTCCTGCCTCGCTCAGCTCCCGGCAGATGCTGTGTAAGTGCCCCTGGTAGGGAGCTCCAGGGACCTGGAGGAGCACCGTTCCCCACGTCATTCCTCTTGCTCTGTTGCACCCGCCCTGGGCATGTGAAGCCTTTTGCAGACTCTGAGAGGTTTCCTAACTGCTGTTCTGTGGCAACAAGGCTTCAATGAACGTTGTGTGATGGAGACCATCTAACGAAAGGCACTAAAGCAGGGCGTGTTGTTGCTTTGTTCTGGCAGAGATGGGATCCCACCATACAGACTCCGGAAGCAGCATCGCAGAGAGATGCAGGAAAGTGCCAAAGCAAATGGACGTGTGCCACTACCTCACATTCCTGTAAGTAGCAGTAGCTCCTTCTGCAAAGGTAAATATGCTAAGCGCGTGAGATCTCTAGCATGCGTTTGCTCTGCTTGCTCAAGTGTCAGTTTAACCTCCCTTAGCACTGTATTCATCTGGGGATGGGAATCCACTGTGCTGAGAAAGGGCACGTAAGAGGGAGGAAAGCTTGGTAGTCCTCGGCCAGCCTCATCATCCAGGGGTACCCAAAACACAATTTTCTTAATGTTTGGTCAGTAACCACATGTTTCTTCAGGCCAAGAATGGAAGCGCAGGCTGGCTTAGGTGGCTGGTGTCTGCCTGCAAGTAGGTTATGTGCCTTTGGGGGGATACAGATGTTTGTGGGAGGTGTAGGAGGCCACTGGACACGAAGGCTGATGTAGCTCTTAGCCAGTCAGCTGGGGAGAAACGCAGCTGTCCCGAGCAGTATTCCTGCAGTGGGTAGCAAAAGGGAGCTCTAACCTATTCTCAAGGACTCTGCAAAGCCTGCCTGGGAATACAAGGTAGGAAAGCAAAGAAGGTGCAGACCTAAGTATTTCCAGTCTGGTATTGTCTGGTATTGTTTCCCCAGTTGCTTCAGGTAAGCAAACAGCTTTTAGAAGATGAGGCTTCGGGGCTCTGCAGCACCATCTGCAGCTCTGCTTATTATTTTCTTTCTGTGAGAAGTTACAGGTGACATTTAATATATAGCAGGGAATAAAGGTGCTTTTTTCCTTTTGGACAGCTGGACTCCAGCACAAAACAAATTGGGAAAGAAAAAAAAAAGCCTCCATCTGCTTTTTCCAGAAGTGCCTTCAAACTTGACACAGCTGTTCCCATCCTGCCTGCTCAAAGCAGCACAATACAAGCAGAAATACACCCTCGTTTTAATCTGATTTAAAAAAAAATCACTCTTTGTTTTCCTTTTTAAATTAGATTATTTGCCTTAGATTTAAGAGGGTCTCCTATGCTTTGATCACTGGGTTGACAATAAAAACCCTCGCTGTGGACACTCACTAGCCATCCTTGCTTAGTCACCTCTCTTTTCATACGGTTGCTTTTGCAGTGTGGTCGCTGTTGAAAAGGCTGGCTGGGTGCCTTTTTATTTCACTTGATGCAGTTTTTACTGTAAGCACTGCTTTGTTAGAGTTGAAGTTTGAAAGCTTGGCCTTTATTTTTGTTGTTGTTGTTGTTGCTGTTAGTGAACAGTGGGAACTACTGAGTGAATATTCTCTGACTTCAAAGCTTGTCAGTGGTTTTACCTTTTGGATAAAAATAATGGTGGGTTTCTGTTGATCGTGTGCACTGGCAATGCCTCAGTGAACTGCAGGTTATAAACTCAGAGTATGGAGCATTAAATATGTATAGTGAGCTGTTCTTTAACAAACTTCCATCTGCCAAACATTTCTTTTGTTAAAATGAAAAAGTGTCATTCCAGCAGCGGTTCCTTGCAGACTAATTAGTTTTACTTAGCATTAAATTTTATCGCCCTTTTTGGAAACCAGTTAAAAGGGGATGGGAGGGTAAAAAACAAGGTTTAAATTGGCCACCTGCTGCTTATAGATTTGTATATTATCCTACTTACCTGCACGGCCTTTTAGAATTACATATTCCTTCTAAACTACATACAGATGCTTCACAAGGATTTTCCTATGAAACGCTCAGTGTTCCCATTAGATTCTGTGCTGTAATTTTAAGTCCCAGGGAAAAAGGCATCTTGACGCATATTTTTATGGGAGTGGAAGACTGAGAAGTCAAGCTAGTTCTAGTCTTTCTCCAGGGAATATAAGTTTAGTTCAGACACTCTGGCACCTCCTGCCAGCCAATTACTGACACAGAATTGGCATCGACTTCAGAGAGGCACTGCTCTGCCCTCACTTATCAATCAGCCAAGAAAGGAGAAGGTAATTAGACAATATGTTTTGACAACACCAGTGTGAAATGTTATGAAGTTAGTCTTTTAAAATCACCTCTAACTGCAAGTTTATTGAATTAAAATTACCCAGTTAGCAAAGAGCTATGCAAATGTTTCTTCAAGTGTTGCTTTCTAAAGCCAGTGGTTAGGATATCATGCAGCCCGTAGCTAGAGCAGTCTCCACGAGGTGCCTGGACCTGGCAGTTAGCGTGCTTTTAAACATGGAGCAATGACTAAACTGCAGCCTTTGAGTGAAAGTCTTTATGGACTCATATCTAACCTGTATAGCAGAGTCCATACCGATAATTGTTGCAGAGTGCATGGCTTTTTTTCCTGCTGATAGTAGAGAACCTCCTACCTCCAAAAAGTCATTTTAGAAGTCCTTTAGAGACCTTACTGTTCCCTTATAAATGAGGTGTAGGGCTATTATGCAACGTTCTGAAAGGACTTACATTGCTCTTAATAGCAGCACTATTTAGGTCTTTATTTTATTTAGGTCTAGAAGCTATAAACTGTAGTTCATAGGAGATTGCCTGCTAGTTTCATCAGCCGTGCTGCCTCCAGACAAGTTTTAAACAAGTTTTAGTTATGTAGGATTCCCTACTATGAAGCAGGAGATCTTAGTGCATGGACAGCTGTGTTCTGCATATTCCATACTTATAAACTTAAAAACACGCTAAGTTTGGAAAAGTTGTGTTTTCTGAAATGGCTCTCTGCCCAGGAATGCAGCAGGTGAAGGCTTCTAGCAAGCAATGAGACCTTTATTTTGTGCCTCTCCCAGGAACCTATTACATAGTGGGTGCACGTTACTTTTTATATGATTTTTCCATCTTCCTCTTGGATTTGAGCAAAGTCTTGGGGCAGTAAGAAAGGAAAGAGCAGGCAAATTCCCAAAGGAGGAGTGGTAAAAGCCCTGAGAATGCAACCTGTGCTGTTGTACTGCATTTACCCTGGCTCTGGCATTCATCGGTTCCCAGGACAGGGTAAAAAAATACCCTTTTCTCCCCAGCAAATTCAGAAAAATCCAACCTCAAGCATTATGGCTTGGGATTCCTTTTTGTTTCATTTTGTGTTTGTTTACTTGCATGAAGAAGCCATTTTGTAGCTGTAGAGCTCCCATCAAGTGGAGCTCTCCTGTCCTGCCCCCAGTCAAGGAAGCTGCGAGCATGTTGCAGAGTTGTCCTGTGAGAAGGGAAGCTCAGCCTCAGGGAGGGTGTCCTGTGCGCAGACGTGACTTCCATGGTGTCCTTCAGTGGGACAGAAGGATTTGAGCGACTACCCTGCAATGCTGTACAAGTGAGGGGTGGACAGGATGAGGAGCCCTGGTTGTCCCTGAATGCTACAGAAACACCATTTGCCCTTTAAAAACATATCTCACAGTGGAATACATTAATCTGGGAAAGGTAGAAGTTCAGAATTTCTTTTCTCTTGTGTTATCTAACCTGCCATCTCCACTTCGCCTCCAAGACTGACTTCTGATCTAACACTGGCTGCTTGAGCATCATGGAGGCATCAAACCTGTCGAAAACATTTGAGATTTATCAGCATGTAATTCTTTGGCCCAGTCAGGTCTGTCAGGAATGGTTCAGCATGGAGCCCCGGGGCTGACTGAGACCTCTGCCCAGTGGTAACACTGGAAAAGTTATTTCATCTTAGAACAATTGAGGTTTCTTCTCCCCAAGGGGAACCTGCAAGCCACAGTGAGATCCTTCTCTTTCAGCCTTTTATTTTCTTTATAGATCATAGTAAAACCACTGTCACTGTGGCAAGGCTGAAAAGGTGGTATAATCTCGGGAAGAAAGAGTGAAGAAGGACAGAGTACGAACACAAATCTTCAGCAGTCCCAGCTGTCAGCCCTGTAGACAAATGTGCAGATCCTTGCCTGAGATTTCATTCAGCTTTGAATGTTGAGCTTGCAGCTTTATCGTGGTTCTTCACCTCACTGTAGAGCTGAGAAGCCCGCTCAACACTTGAAGAAACACAGCTCAGCATAAGTGGTGTGCCAGACGAGGCGCTAAGTTAGGCAGCCAGTGTGTTCAGGTGTGGAACCGGGTCTTCAAACCACAGTTTCTCAGAGAAGGTGAAATCCATCAAAACCCAAATCTGCCTCATGGAGAAAATCCATGCAACTCCCACTCCATCAGCTCCAAGAAAAGATGGAAGAAACATGATAGCAGGTGCTAAATGGAACAACTAGGGAGCTTGTATATCTAGCATGTTCTTAGCATGCTGATTCTTCCCAAAGCTATCAGAGCTTCAGACACTTCATATGTCAAGGAGAGAGGTGATAGGTACACCAAGAAATCCTTCCTAACAGCTGTCACTAAGAAAGATTGCTTCATCCAGAACAGTTCAAACTATTTCTTTCTTGCCAGCCCATCTGGCATTTAGCCTCCCGTCCATTGTTCTCTGTAACCTCCCCAGCCCTGCATGGCTTGGTTCCGGACAGACCCTGTCTGAACTAGTGGCATTAAATAAGAGTAGATAAATAATTAAATAAAACATTAGATAAAACAACTTTAGATAAAACATTAGAATAAACAGCAATTCTTTAAGACAGAGTGCTTCTTTTCTAGCTCATTGACACAAAATGGCCAGAGATCTCATTTTGGTCCAGACTGGAGGGCTGTATCCTCCAAAAACAGTGGGTGTTGGACCAGCCAGCTCTTGGAGCTTTGCTTGGAACAAAAGCATTTGGAGCCCTTCTGATTTAGAACAATAAACAGCTTATTTATGACTCCCATGCAGGGCTCTGTATGCCCACGAGGAGACAGGGGCAGGTTCAAAGTCCTGAAGCTCTGATGGATCCTCCTGGGCACAGGCTCAGCCTGGCTGGATTTTGGCGAAACACGTCTCCTAGGTTAGGCCTGTCATTTGATAAAAGTTTCAAACCCTTTGTTGTCTTAAGCTTTTTGCACCAGGTCAATGCAGTATGTGATTATTGTCCAAAGGAGATAGCAGTGGGCTGTTTTGTTTCAGTGCAGGGAATTTGCATTCATTATTCCCCAATACTGTGAGTATTTGGGAAGGTCTGTGTAGCTCGTCCTTTGAGCTGGGAATAAAATCAGAGCTGTAGCAATTCAGAACATCGTTTTGCTTGCTAGCTTTCTGCAAGTCACCATTATGGGTACTCACCAGGAAAACACTGGGCGCGTGCTGTGCCCTTCATCCATGGGGAAGTGAGAATTATGTCAGCTCAACTGACGGACAGGGAGATGGACAGAGAGACTCTCACAGGGACTGCTTCCCAGTGGGGGCTGCATCTTCCACTGTCAGACGGGCTGCTCTAAGACCTGTGCAAGCTGTTGTGCTGAGTGGAAAGCCAGAAGGACAAGGCAGTGTGGTTTTGCACACACAGCAGTTTACCAGAGAGAGAGGAAAACGAGTTCACTGTAAAGGTTCTTAGGGTCAATTATTTTCATTTATGTCATTTAGCTTCAGTCACTTCCAGGCTTTGAGAGACTGTGGATAAATGTGTTGAAGTATGATATAAAAGGCCAACGTTGTCCTATCTCAAGGTCTAGTGACCCTGAACTGCTTCAGGTACTCATTAATGGAACTGCACTCCTTAAGCATTGCTGGGCCTGGAGGAGCTGCCTTATTTGACCAGGACTGAAACATGCAGGTTAACAAACTTCAATGTTTACACCTGCTGCTGCAGCAGACTGGGTGCTTGGGAGAGATTTTACTTGACGATGTTGCATTGCATCAAGGGCTATGAAAATAATGGGAAATTCTTTCCTGATTCAGTTTTTCTGGGGAAGCTGCTGCAACATCTGCAACAGGGAGATCTGAGCTCGTAGCTGCTGAGCCCTGAATTCTTTTCTTGCACTCAGAAAGCTTCTAACGGCATGGTGCCTGCTCCTGAGCAGGGCTTGGTGCTGCCGTCCTACAAACAACCGCAGGGAAAGTTGACATGCGTGAGGTGGCAGAAGGGAATGAACTCATCACTGGACTGGTTGTGACTTGTCAGGTGCAAGAGAGATTTCTGGCATTGCTGGCCATTTCTGGAATTGCTGGCATTACCTCATGACATAGACAGTGTTCATGGCTAGGGGCTCCCTTGCTGATGAAAGCAGACTTCCCTAGCCAGAAGTGCTTCCCCAGATATTTGAGGAATGGGGAAACATCCCATGGATCCTAGAGGCTCCCTGCTGAATAACAGAGCAGGGACCATCTCTGTTGGGTCTTAACCCTGTGACCATGCACGACTGAGGCACGTTTCTGAACTACACGAGCTCTGGATACTAGGACACAAGTTTTCTGTCCCTCCAAAGGGAAACAACGTCTTGCCCTCACGTTTGTTATCTGGGTTATTTCCCTTCTCCTTAGCTACAGAGTGAGGGACAGCACTTAGCCCTGGATGAAGAGGATGGTTTGTTCAGAGCTGTCACCTTTGGTGGCGTTCCCAGCTCTGTCAGGTCCAGTCCTGCCTGGGACAGCTTCAGGTCGCCTTGTCGGCCCCCCTGCTTTCCACGCACAGCGAGCACACTGTGCGGGCAGTCCTTTCAGCTGCAAAGCTGCCTCGTGTCTGCAGGCATCCCCCAGGGACCGCATGGCCCAGCACCACCCGGTGTGAAGCAGGAGGCGACAGCAGTAAGCGTGGAAATTGAGGTTTGTTGGCAGGGTTAGCTGAATTTTGATCTCAATGGACAAAACAAGTGGAACTTCTAAACTGAGACATGGAACTTATCTTGGGTGTCATAAAAGACATCTCCAGCTTCTCAGTGCCTTAAGTGGGATACTAACTGCCTGTATTTTTCTTCCCCCTGCCTTCCATTTGGCAGTTGGCAGAAAGAGAAAAACAATATGATTTGCATGCTTTTGTTAGTTTGGAGGAAAAGTATTATTTTAGTCGTTCTGCATTGATCTTTAAGCTGGTTCAGGGTAAATTCAATTGGTCTCTAATCCTCCTTTAAAGATTTCAAGCTCGATTTCTGCTTCTGGTGCTTCATTTGTTCCTCACTATGAATTATCTTGTGTCTTCATATTTAATTTTATCTCTAGCCCTATGAAGTGTTTATTTCTCTCATGTTGATGCTGAAATATTTGAATGCAGGTTTTTGTACTGTTGAGTTTTCCATATATTTTTCCTCCAAATTATGATTTTCTCTCTGCTGTGTCATTTTATTTCTTCTGCTAGCCGAGTAACAAAGTAGTTCAGAAGGGATGAAAATGAGGGAAAAATTACAGTGGCTGTCAGCTTGATACTTCACTGCACAAACTTCTTATCTCAGAGCTCAGGAATTTAGGAACAAGGTAACTCAGCATAAGGAACTGAGAGTGCCCTTGAACTTTATTCATTTGTTCACACAGAGCAAGCAGAAAAATGGTATCTCTGTGCTTGTGAGGTTGCCAGAGACTGCTGTATTGGTAAAGCAAGCAGGGAATCTTTGCACAGCTTTGAAAAGATGAGATGCAATCGTGCCACGGCTGGGCTCTGATAGGAGAGGATGCTTTATGGGAACAGTGGCCTTTCACGGCTGGTTAGATGTTAGCAGAAGCTGTGCTGGAAGATGGAGGAAAGCAAGATTTCTTGGAGATGGCTGGATTTCTACTCCTTTCTGCTCATGAGCTAGATTTGCAGAGACTGACAGGCACACACACTGATCCATCCGTGGTAAGCTGAACATGTGTGCAATAGAGTTCTGTCCAAGTGAAAACATAATTAGTGTAAGCATATTCTATTCTTATTGGCTACGTATCATTTTATATTCTTATTGACCTTGTATAATTTTGAGAGTTACCATGCACATACATCCCAAATTGGAATCTGATGCCAAAAGAGCTTGCTGATTGGGGCTACGGGAAACCTTTCCCTTATATGAGGGGGTGCACAGAGCTGGTGCTGGAGAGGGAGCTTGTGGTAGTGGCTCAGCTTCCAGCCTGTCAGTCCTAGGCTGCACCTCTGTGTCTGCTAGCTTGTCCTCCCTGAACTCCCACTGGAACGACTGGCATTTCCAGTTATTTAAGCCTCCAAAATAAATGTGTGATTTTCATGCACCTTTTGCTAACCCCTGGTATGTTTTTCCTCCAGCGTACGTATCGAATGCCAAAGGATATCCATGTTGAACCAGAGAAGTTTGCTGCAGAACTGATCAATCGTTTGGAAGAAGTACAAAAGGAACGTGAAGCAGAGGAGAAGTTAGAGGAGCGCCTTAAACGTGTTCGAGCGGTTAGTAATCTCCTCGCCTCTTGTACTAGTCTGGAATTTATTTGCTTTGTATGCAGCAGGAAGTTTTCAGCTGCTGTGGAAGCAAACTGGGTGACCACGTTTGTCACTTGCATGTGGGTTCCTGAAGGCTTTCTGTCTCCAGTTAGGGGTTGTGGGTGCTCTCCATCTTCTTCGGTGCCCTTGCTCTCCTGTCCATCACAGACTTCGTAAGCCACCCCTTCTATGCAAGGATGGGGACGATGTAATGGGGGTTCACTTTTCCCCTATGGCATTTTGCATGATGGCAAACAGATTGCAGATGATGTTATGCATGGAGGCATTTGTGCCAGTAGCCCATTTCTACCAAAAAGGAAAGAGTTCTGCCCATTCATGCCTAGCATATTCCTAGATCAGGTGTAGCATCCAGAAATCCTCTCCTGGCCAGAGCAATGCAATGGCTTCACCTGGGTGGCTGGGGAAACCCAGCCCGTTGCACTGCGTGCTGTGAGCCCTTGTGCCTCTGGGGCCATTCACAGCTTGAGTACTTGGTAGGTGAAGGCTACCAAGGGAAGGTAGGTGAAGGTTTCTAAGGGAAGCTTGCAAAGCCTTCAACTCCACACCAAGCTCCATAAGGGAGTATTGATTGTCTCATTACTTGTGTGAGATGCGCTGTTCTGCAGCATTGATGCTTTATCGTTTCATCTGAGGTACTGCATCTCACATGTTTATCTTGTGCTGGAGATACAGGAGTCTTTCCAGAGGACATGACAGTGTTACTGAACATCACAAATGTCAGCGTAACTACAGCCCCATGTGAAGAAGTTCTGGGTCCCTGCAGTATATAATAGCTGCTGGAGCTGTGAGGCAAAGGCTCTGTGCTTAGTATACCCTGCAGCTCTCCCTTAAAGAGGTGTCCATGCCTATCTCAGCTTGCTCTGTGCTTTTAAAGAAGCTGAGTCTCTGTGGCTCCAGGGCAGACCCTTCAAGCCCATTAGGGTATTTTTAAATATTCATCAATGTTTTTAAAAGTTCATTTAGTAGCTCTTTAAATAGAAAAAGATCTGTAGGTTGTAGTATTCACTTTAAATCACGTATGTATTCAAATGCAGAGAAATGAGGAAGGCAGAGTAACCTCTAAGCTTCACTCCAGTGCCAAGCATTATCCAGCAAACTTGCTGCATTTCTGTGTCCAGCATCCAGCCAGAAAAAGACCAGCGAGGTCCTATTCTGTGATTAATTCCTGCTCTTCTGGAATTGGTCTATTTTCCTCTCCCATAACTAGAGCTTTGTAGACAAAGCCAATGTAACCAGCAACATTTCCTGCTAACACAGTCCCCTTCTCCTGCTCCCGTTGGTACATTGCTGCCTCCCACCTGTACCCAACTACGTTATCCCTGCCCTCTACCCCCTTGAAGAAGCTGCCAGTAGCAATACCATAAAATCAGCAAATACATACGTGCCAGAGAATAAAACTAAGTCTGTCTAAATATAT
This sequence comes from Heteronetta atricapilla, assembly GCA_011075105.1. Classification (NCBI taxonomy): domain Eukaryota; kingdom Metazoa; phylum Chordata; class Aves; order Anseriformes; family Anatidae; genus Heteronetta; species Heteronetta atricapilla. The sequence goes on from CM021744.1 coordinate 11,104,523, forward strand.
TTTTGTGTGACTTAATCTGTTTTTAAGCCCAGGACTCCCACTAAAGCTTATATTGAACCTCTTTACTGTCTACAGAATATATTTCATTGACTGGCTGGCATTTGGCATTAGCCATTCGGGAAAAACTCAGAGTAAGCAATTGTAGCTTTTTTAGGTCAGCACTTAAGGCGTAAGAGCTGCTGGTATCAGCAAGAGGAGAGCTCGAGTCCTGATAGATCACAGATTTTTTTCTATGACCTGAACACTAGGACTACAGGGTGACCTCTTGCTGGGTCTGCATGGCTCACTGAACAGTAGCACAGGGAAAGCCATAAGGCATTTAGTCACAGTAAGCAGTTTTCGGCTTAGCAGAGAAGCAGAGAAGAAATATTTTGCAAATCTAGGAAAAAAAAAAAAAAAAGATTTTTCCCCCATACTGAGCTGCCTACAAGTTCCCTTCCAAAGCCTCATTGTACAATGAAAACTGGAAGAGACATCTGGTTTAGAACCAAGTGACTTGTACTGAAAAGAACATAAGATTGCTGGTTTTCAGGAAAATTAAGAAAACAAACTCTGAATTCATTAATTATTTTGAGCAGCATAGGAGAGAACTAGGGGGTGATATGCTTGTTGCCTCGTTACTTTTTCAGCCACTTCATCCTCATGTCTGTGTATGTAGCTGCAGTATCGTATCGTGCAGGCCACTCATTCTTTGAACCAAGTGAATTTGAAATGAACCATGTGCACGAGAAGCAAAGCCACTGCTGAAATTCTCAACGTTTGAGTATAAAACATTGACTAGAGAGGGAAATTGTTTGCATGAAGGTGGAAAATGCACTTCTTGTGATTAGGTGAGCTGTGTTGGCCTACCGACCTGTAATATTCTGATGGTTGGGACTGGGAGAAGTTGGGGGGGAGGTTTAAAGCAAGGTGTTGCTTATCCATAGCTCAGCAGTGCATATTTCAGCCTAGCCTGATTCAAAGGGAAGGACACAGGCTAGGCTGGAGAGTAAAAACAGCTCAGCAGACAGTCAGCAAAGTTTAAGCATACGTCTAGCTGTGGCTGCCTTTGCGAGCTGATGGAAAATGTTTCTGACAATAGCATGTCAACAAAGCACCATCTAGTGGTTATGGCACCCAGGGCTTCACAGCCCAGCCAAGCTTTACTGGCTGCAGCAAGATGCTGAAACAGCCCTGGAGCCCGTGCTGGGGGAGCGCTGCCCTCCCACGCACCTTCGTATCCAGGAAAGCTGATCCCATGGAGGAGGCTGCTCCCCAAACCCACGGGTTTCTTCGGTGCATAATGCGGTAGTTATCACCTCGCTCCTACCAGAGCAGTTCTTCAGATAGTTTCCTGGAAACCAGGGTTTTACCTAATCAGCTGAGAAAACCTGCTTGAATACTTTCATCTGATAACGATTAAATAGAAATGTACTTGATGTAAAAATTCCTGAAACAAAATCCAGAGGTAAATTTTGTAAAAGTAACCATAGAAAGCTATAGGCAAAACATATGGGGATACCTGACTGCAGGCATCTAGCAGTATCTTTTGAGGATTTGTTTAGCTGTCATTCCCCACCTCTGGGCCAGGGTGGGGAGGCTCATTCCCCAGGCTCTCCGTGCTGGCAAACCCAGAATGCCAGGTTGGGGGATGGACTTTTCCCCAGGGCAGCCACACCAAGCCCTTGCCTGTGGCTCCTTCGGTCAGCAGCTCTGTGTCTCGTCTCCCCTTCCTTCCACCCGTGCCAGCCGCGGGCAGGTGTCTGCTGGGCAAGAGTGGCTCATCTGGGTGCAGGCAGGTTTGGGGAGGAGAGGAGGGCTAGTACAGCACTGCCAGGCACAGACTAAGATCAGATAACTCAGGCAATAAGATTAAAAAGAAGAAGAATCTGTCCTGGTTTAGTGCATGAGTTAATTTGCAAGCTTTTTACTTCTGGATATCCTAGCCAAGTGGAGATGTCTCACACAGGTTGGCTTGGAAGCGGAGCCTCCTTCCCTCATTACCTGCCACTTTCTCAAGGTGGGGCTTTCCTGCTTCACACGAGGCTGAGACCAGTGCTGGGGTCAGAAAGCCAGTTGGCCACTAGAGCTCACCAGCATACCACCAACCCAAGCAGCACTTGCTCCTGGCAAAGGACCTGCTTTGGGTCCAGATCTCCTTCTCATAGAATCACAGAGTCGTTAAGGTTGGAAAGACCTCCAGGATCATCTGGTCCAACCATCCCCGTACCACCACTATCACCCACTAACCCACGTCCCTAAGCCCCACATCCAGCCTTTCCTTGAACACCCCCAGGGACAGTGACTCCACCACCTCCCTGGAAAACTCGTCTCAATGCCTGACTGCTCTTTCTGAGAGAAATGTCTCCTCGTTTCCAACCTGAACCTCCCCTGGCACAACTTGAGACCGTTCCCCCTAGTCCTTTCACTAGTTACTAGTGAGAAGAGGCTGACCCCAGCTCCCCACACCTTCCAGTTGTGGACAGCAATGAGGTCTCCCCTGAGCCTCCTCTTCCCCAGACCAAACACCCCCAGCTCCCTCAGCCGCTCCTCACAGGACTTGTGCTCCAGGCCCTTCCTCAGCTTCTGGACACACTCCAGGGCTTTGATGTCCTTCTTGTAGTGAGGGGCCCAAAACTGAACACAGCACTCGAGGTGCGGCCTCACCAGAACAGAGTACAGGGGGACGATCACCTCCCCGGCCCTGCTGGCTGCACTGTTCCTGACACAAGCCAGGATGCTGTTGGCCTTCTCAGCCACCTGGGCACACTGCTGGCTCATGTTCAGGTGAGCATCAACCAACACCCCCAGCTCCTTTTCCTCTGCACAGCTTTTGAGCCTCTCTGCCCCAAGCCTGTAGCACTGCATGGGGTTTGTTGTGGCCAAAGTGCAGCACCCAGCACTGAGCCATGCTGAGCCTCATCCCATTGCCCTCTGCCATCGATCCAACCTGTCCAGGTCCCTCTGCAGGGCCTCCCCACCCTCTGGCAGGTCAACGTGACAGATGAGCTGAGGCAGGGCAGAGAGAGATGCTGCATCCCTCTCCTTCCCTTAGCCCACCCTGATCTCAGTCTTGGAGCAAAACAAAGTACCAGATCCCAATTAGTTGCACAATTGAGTTTCAGGTGGCCGGAAGATTTCCTAAATCCTAAGCACCCATTTGGCTAGGTGATCTCAGGTTCACGCTGAGGACGCTTGTGCCTCCCTGCTGCGGTGTGACAGCAGTGCCAGAGCAGAAAGCACGTGCTGCCATTCATCGGGGATCTGCCCCAGGGTCAGAGCTTGCCCTGCAGATACCAGCTGCTGCTTAAACCTAAGAATTCTCCAGCATGTGGGCACTGGGCCTAAAAGCCTCCAAAGCGCTGAGTATGTCACTGGGTCATCACAGTCTGTTAACAAAGATTTAACCCAGCCTTAAGGATTTAGGCAGTACGTGCTTCATCGCTTCTTGTGTCCGACCCAGCTGCCCAGGGATGGCATCTGGCAGGCTGTAGCGTTGCCACTGGAGATGAAAGGTGCTTCTGAAGTTAAGAGCAATTTGTGAGCGACTGGTGTGTCCCCTCGGTGAGTGGACATCGTGTCACACACCGAGTCCCATCTCTGCAGAGTGGCTTAGTGTTAGGAGTCACTGCCACAACTGAGGTCACTGTCAGGCTGGATCAGCCTTGTTCCAATGAGTCTGCACAACAGCCTGTTTATGGTTCTTGCAAAAGGATGAGGGTGTTATGAATAGATCTTTTGGATCCCTTGAAGTAGGTTTGCACTGCAGTGAGGCAGGAAAATCAGAGGGGCCGTGGCCACAAAAGGGAGTGAAGGGAAAAAAGGGACCTCAGCAGGACAGGACAGGAGCCGGGGGGAGAAGCCCAGGCTGGCAGAGGGCACTGCAAGCGTCCACGTCTTCTGCACTTTGAAAGCCTGGCATTGGCCCTGGTTCAGTTTGGAACCCCCAGGTGTGACACTGGGAGGAAGTCTGTTATTTGCTTTCTTGCTCTGTGGTTGGCAGCTGAGACTTTGAAGCTGGTTAGCGAGTGATGGATGATAACAACTGACAGGCAAAGCTGATGGGAGGCAGTGTTTTCTAGCAGATGCATTTATCTGGCAGGGCAGATATTCCCCATGCTGCAAATGATTTCTGTGCCAAAGGAGGAAGAGAGAGCGGGATGAAAGGACTTGCTGGAATCCTACTTATGTAATTAAAAAAATAGGAATCATGTTTTCCAATAAAGAAACTTCATAAATATCTGAGTTTATGTTGGAGCATAAAATAGTTTGTCAGAATCAAAATTGTGGCTCTTGGCATGGAGGAGTTTTATTCCTGCTGGCACAAACTAAAGAGGCGCTAACAACAGTGTGTCCTAGACCGTTGTGAACTACCAGAACAGGCGGTTAGTTACAACCCATGTCTTTATCTGCATGAAGTGTTTTGCTATAGCATTAGCATGCCTGGGAGAAAACGGTGTTTGATTTTCAAAACCATTCAGGCTGCTGTTGACCTTCGGTTGCACGCTCCTATTACAAGCCCGCTGTTTGCCTTGCTTTGTGGAACAGTCATTTGGGTGAGAAAACCCCCTGATACCTCCTGACTTGAGAATGGTTTTGCTGCATGTCCTGTGACTTTGTGCTTTATCTGATGATCTTTGAAGCAGTGCCTCACCGAAGGCTTGTAGGAAGTTGCACGTACGGTGCGGTGAGCTGTGTTTCCGCTGCTGGTTGTCACTGAACCATCTTCAAGGGACTTGGGGAGCTTTTTAGCAAAACCCTGCCCACTTACAAATCTGATCAAGTCGTTACACTTATTAGAAAGGCACACCTGTAAATCCTGGCTTTGTGTCAGTGGTTGCCCTGGTCTCTTTGGGCGATGCGCTGGGCCCCTTGCCAGTGGTGCCTCACGAGGCAGGCACAGAAGCGGTGCGGCGGCGGGGCATCGCCGTGGGCTGTCGGGGCAGGCTCCAGATGCGCATTAGGAAGTTTTCCACAGGAGAGCAGTGCAGCCAGGGACAGGTCTCCGAAGAGGAGAGGCATCTCCATCTTGAAGGCCTTCAAGACCTGGCTGGACAAAGCCGGGGCTCACCTGTCTGAGTGTTGGTGGCAGTCGTGCCGTGAGTGGGAGGTGGGACTAGAGACCTCCAGAAACCCCTTGTGCCAGCCTGCTGTCATTCACTGATTGTCCTCTGGTTTCTTGCAGGAGGAAGAAGGTGAGGAAGCAGACATCTCTTCTGGTCCTTCAGTCATAAGCCACAAGATGCCTTCTGCCCAAACCTTTCATCACTTTGCTCCTCGTTACGCTGAGATGGGTTGTGCTGGGATGCAGATGAGAGATGCACATGAAGAAAACCCAGAAAGCATCCTTGATGAACACGTACAGCGTGTGATGAAAACACCAGGCTGTCAATCTCCAGGACCTGGCCGCCATTCTCCTAAGCCACGGTCCCCAGAAAGCGGCCACTTAGGAAAGCTGTCAGGGACACTAGGAACAATTCCTCCAGGGCATGGCAAACACACAACAAAATCAGGAATGAAACTGGATGCAGCTAACTTATACCACCATAAACATGTCTACCACCACATCCATCACCACAGCATGATGAAACCAAAAGAGCAAATTGAGGCCGAGGCCACGCAGAGGGTGCAGAACAGCTTTGCTTGGAATGTAGATTCACATAACTATGCAACAAAGTCACGAAACTACACTGAAAACTTGGGCATGGCCTCTGTCCCCATGGACTCTTTAGGCTACAGGTGAGTCAGGGCAACAGCCAGTGGGAGTCCCAGAGCTGGAGCTTCTCTAGGAAGCTCTTTCATAAATGGGCTCTAGCATGCCAGTGAAACAGGGTGGCTGAGCCGTGTTTTCTTATGGGACATGATTTGAGGGCTTCTCACTGCTCTTCCCCTTCAGAAATGAATATGCTTCCTGATAATCTCTGGGTCTGCTGCTAAAAGACATCCTCTAACCAGGATTTTTAATGGCCTTGGTTATAAAGTAGCTCTGCTCCTTAAAGCAGCGGAGGTGCTGGTCGACTTGACCATGCACTGGGAGTTGATAAGTGTAGGGCTGTGTCTTAGGGCCTGGGTAACAGGAACCAGACTCTTAAGCTGTTTATGAGAGGACACAAAAGTACTCCTTTCTGCAAGGCACAATTTATTCACCAGAAGAGTTCCTTTATCTTCATATATAAGCGGTGGACGCTCTGGTGCTGCTGTGGCCTGCTGTCCCAGGGGGACGTTCACCGAGGTAGGGCTGTGTCTGTCTCTGCCCAGGAGAGATGTCACTGCCATGTGTGCTCTTGTCAGTTCTTCCTTTGTCTGTGTGAATTAGAAACGTGGAATGAGAGAACGGTTTGGGTTGGAAGGGACCTTACAGATCACCTGGTTCCAACCCCCTGCTATGGGACACTTCCCCTCAGCCCAGGCTGCCCAAATCCCACCCAGCCTGGCCTTGGGCACTGCCTGGGATGGGGCACCCACAGCTCCTCTGGGCAGCCTGGGCCAGGGCCTCACTGTCCTCATAGTAAATGGGATTTCTTCCTAATAGAATTTCTTCTGAACATAAAATCTAAATCTATCCTCTTTACGTTTAAAACTGTTATCCCTTGCCCTGTCATTTCAACCCCTGATAAAGGATAAAGAATGCCTCCCCATCTTTCCTGTAGGTCCCCTTTATATACTGAAAGGCCACAGTAGGGTGTCCCCAGAGCCTCTCTTCTCCAGGCTGAACACTCCCAGCTCCCTCAGGCTCTCTTCTCAGCAGAGGAGCTCCAGCCCCCTGACCATCCTCATGGCCTCCTCTGGACCTGCTCCAGCAGGTCCCTGTCCCTCAGGTGCTGGGGTCCCAGAGCTGAATGCAGGGCTCCAGGCGGGGTCTCATGAGAGTGGAGCAGAGGGAACAATCCCCTCCCTCGCCCCACTGACTCTGCTGCTGTCGTTGCAGACTGGGGCATGAGTGGCTTTCTGGGCTGCCAGCACACATTTTGAGCTCATATTCAGTTTTTCATCCACCACCCAATTCCTCCATCTTCTGTCTGTGTGCTGAGAGGAGAGGGCAAAGTTTATTCTCTGCAGTGGTTTTTGCTAGTCCTGTTACTGGATTACTGTAAAGGCAAGGCTCAGGGCTACCTTGAATAATGAGTGGTGATGATAAACGTGGAGCAGCTGTAGCGGAGAGCTTTGCTAGCTCCTTAAGGTGTGTTATTCTGGGGCAAGGCTTTGCAGTGTACTGGGGTGGGGCTTTAGTGAAGGCAGGCAGCCAGGTGGGTCTGCAATGTGTAGGAACAACTTTCTGGAGGAGGGATGAGGGAGGCAGAGCGTAGAGGCAGCTGAAGCAAACTTCTCTGCAGGCTGACAGGGAGGGAGACAGCCCTTACGTCTTTCTGTGGGGTTGAAATGTGGCTGGGCTGCTTCAACAAAGCATACACGTGGTCCTGCTGGGTCAGCCCAAAGCCACATCTAGATACAGGTCTTCTCTCTAGCACTGACTGCAGTATAGACTGAAGGGAAATGTAAATGGGCACATTCAGAGCTGTCCTTCTGGCACAAACTTACAGTTCCTGTCCCCAAGTTAGGAGTTTTGTAAGGTGAGAGTTTGCACCTGAACGGTCCTGTTCGGCAGGCAGTGCTCTCTTTTGCAGGGGCTTGTTTTGTCCTTTCTGAACCCAGCTGGGCTGCTGGCCTCCCCAGTCTGCAGCGTGATTACAAGCTGTTGAAAAAGGGCTTTTCTTTGTTTGCACTGAACCTGCTGCTGGCGAATTTTATTTGATACCTGCTAGTCCTTGTGTGGTGAGAAGCTGAGAACAAATTCTTGGTTTGCTCTGACTTCATTGATCCTCAGCATCCCCATGTCCATGTTGTTTCCTGAGCTAAAGAGTTTTTATCTGCGTAGTCTCCACCTGCAGAAGACAATCCACATCTCTGATCGCCTGCATGGTGAGTCCCACAGCAGCCGTGTGGGGCGTGCTGGCCAGACCCAAACACAGCAACGTCTCCTCGTGGGTTCCCAAGTGATTTCTCACTAATTCTCGCCACCCTGCAGCACCAGGTTACTGTTTTCAAAGAACCCCTGCTGGGAATCCCAGCTCACTTCTTCCCAGCAAAGCTGACTGGGGATCTGTTACTCCTCCTGTGCGGTGTTCTTTTACCTGTCTGTGCAAATGAGCGTACAGGATTAGAAGTAGGGAGGGCCTGTGGAGTAAAGCAGGTGGGTGATGAGGGTGATGGGGTCCATTACATTTACTGTCCGTGGCAATGACAGGCCAGCACAGGCTTGTTCTGTGTGGCCTCGTGAGCGTGTGGCTGCCCAGCTGTGCCTCTGGGCACATCACATGCGCAATAGCAAGGAGAGGTGGGATAACTGTAAGAGCCTTTGCCATGAACAGCAAGGGCCTGTGGACCACTGCCTCCTTTCTGCCTAGCTGCATTGTCTGCAGCAGCTGCATTCCCCAGTGTGCCCTGGAAGTTAGGGGGGAGCCTGCAGAAGGCAGTCCTCTCCACGGGGTGTAATCTTCTACCATGATTTGAAGCCTCAGTTCAGATCACGGTGAGAAGCAAATGCTTGGCATGGTAAAACAGCAGTTTGGGTACTAGCAAACTGGTAAGCAGCTCTGGGGAGGAGATCGGAAGGGCTCAGACGAAGAGCAGTGGTCTGACATGGAGAGGCAGCCTATGGATTGCAGCACCAGGATGAACCTCGTGCTCTGAGCCTGTTACTGCGTCGGAGCAAAGAGCTGGGGGTTTAACACAGCCCTTCATTTGCCAGGAGATCTCTTGGGCTTTTTGCCGCATTGCCACGGCTCATTTGCTGGAGAAGCTCTCTTCCCTCCCAGAGACAGCTGATGTGCCTCAGTGTAGCCAGTCTTGCTCTTAGCCACAGCTGTGGCATGGTTGGTGTGAGCTGTGGTAGAGCCCAGCAGACCCTGGCAGGGCTGAATATGTCTAGAGACAGACATGTCCGTCCTCTGCCACTGTCTGCGGTGGGTTGGCTTAGGCAAAGCGCTAATGTCTCAAGCTTTATTCTTGCAGTGGGAAAGCAAGTCTGCTCTCAAAAAGAAATGTTAAGAAGACCGATTCAGGGAAAAGTGATGGTGCCAACTATGAGATGCCAGGATCTCCTGAAGACGTGGAGAGAAACCAGAAGATCCTTCAGTGGATCATAGAAGGAGAGAAGGAGATCAGCAGGCATAAGAAAACAAACCATGGGTAAGGGCTGGTAGAGCGAGGGGTCTTCATACTGTTGTATTGCATCCCCTGCATAAGGCATGTGTTTCTAGGACGTACAGCAGTCTGCCTTGTTCCTGGAGATCTGGAGAAGGCAAGCATCCACCAGGCACAAAGGTTTAGATCCTCTGGAGACTGAGGATTGCTCGGGGGCTATAAGGATAAAGTTCAGGTTTTTTCCAAAGGATGAATTGTGGCCTTGGGGGGGAGGTTGAAGCCTCAGAGGAATCTCACAAACTGCTGCTGTGGTTACGAGGTGGATGATGTGGCACACAGTAGGCAGTATTTTTGCTTCAGGCATTTGCTTTACATAAATGCTTGTTACTCTTGCAAGGTGTTGATGGAAATGTAGGACCTGCTGTGCTGGAGCCATTGGTCCCAAGTAAGCAGCCTGCCACGGCTCAGGCAAGGAGCCCTGGGTTGCCCAGCGTTGCAGCTTGTTGGGAGCATCCTCTGGGATGGCCTCGCCTGCGCAGAGTAGAGCCAAAGATGGTGGCTGTCTTGGGAATCTCTCTGTAGTCAAGCAGATCTCCTGTGGGCACAGATCCGTAATGACAGTCTGGCCATTCTCTGGCAAAAAGCTGAGCTCTCAGGGCATCACTGGCAAGAGGGATCTGGGGGCTCCTCCCCATTGCCACGGCTGCGTTAGCGAGTAGCTAAGTGGCAAAAGTGTGTTGTTTTTTTCCTCTTGCTTCACAGTAGTGGCCAGGGCAGGTTGCTCTGCAGGCAGCTGGGGTGAGGGACAGAGGGACATGGGCAGTGCCGGGCCACCGTGAAGCCAGGCAGCAAGTTGTGCTGCTGGAGCTGGGGAAGGACGAGCACGTCGGTGCCACATCCATCGCCTGTCAGTGGCTCAGAGCGAGAGGCTCGCAGCCTGGGAGCGGTGGCGCCACACACGGGGACATCTGGTGGATCCTGCCGAGTGAATTTTGCATATCGTTGAGCTGCCTTTGGCTGGTTTTATTTCTATGCATTGTGCATTTCATGAGAGCCCTTAAGCAGATCTGTGGTCTTTGTGTCCGGGTTGGGTCGCTCACCCTGATGTCTCACCAAAACACTAGAGTAGATGGCAACACGCTGCCCTGAAATGCCCAGGGCTGCAGTGGCTGGATGGTGCTCCCCTCTCCCTCAGAAACCACAGCACAGCCGTGCTGTGAGGAGCTTCCCAGGGGTGCCTGAGCCCGGCTGCGGAAGCAGTAGTCCGTCTAGGAGTGACTGTGAGCATGTGCAGAGCGGCTTGGCAATCTGTGTAAAACCTTTGTATTTATGTGCAGCTCTTCAGGTGCTAAGAAACAGCTGTCCCATGACATGGTCCGGCCCCTCTCCATTGAGCGACCTGTTGCAGTGCATCCGTGGGTCAGTGCCCAGCTCCGGAACGTTGTCCAGCCTTCTCACCCTTTCATCCAAGATCCTACCATGCCGCCCAATCCAGCACCCAACCCTCTCACCCAGCTGGAAGAAGCCCGCAGGAGGTTGGAGGAGGAGGAAAAAAGGGCTGGAAAACTCCCCCTTAAACAAAGGTACGGCAGTAGGGTCTGACTGTGTGTGGGAGGGAAGGGGGAAACTGCTCTGAAGGTGGGGAGCTGCGGGAGATGTCCGGTCCCCCTCTGTTTCAGTTTCCAGCACTAACGGGGTGGAGGTATGTGCAGAGGTCAGAGAAACCTGCCCCGGTCCCTGTGACGTGCCCTCTCATGGTGGTGCATATGCCACAAACTACCTTGAGGCCTGGGCTTGTGGTTTTTGGATGGAGGGTCTGGAAGAGCTCTGAAAGGATGGGGAAGGAGCTGCTGAGAGCTCAAGCAAGTGGAGCCTGTCTAGAAGGAGCAGGCTGGGGAGGAGCTCTCTTCTGCAGTACTGACGGCACTCCAGCCCATGGGCTTGTTCTTTGCTGGCGCTGACTCTCAGCTTGTTCACACTCACAGAGATTTCAAAGGTCTTGGCTGTTGTGGTAGCAGAATTCGCAGGATGCAGCGAAATTAAGCACAGAAGAGTGTGTATTTGCTCTTTATTTACATCTCCAGTCTTCCAGCAAAGGCTGCTTGTGGCATCTAGATGGGAACACCGCACTCTAGTCCCGCTACAGCAGTACTGCCTCACTGCATGTCTGTGCCCCAGTCACTGCTGCTTGTTGTGACTCAGCTTAATGCCCGTTGCAGAGCTAATTCTCCTGCTCCTGTATTGTCTTTCAGGGAAGATTATTTGCAAGGCACATGGAGCTATCAGATGAAAAACGTTTTGGAAATGCTGGATAATTACTGTTAAGAGCTAAAAGCACTTTGTCCGTTATAAACCTTTCACAATGGGAATTGCTTGTAGTCACTCCAGTGCTTTATAGCTGCATTCTGAGAACTTTAAACTTTCAAGTCTGACGCTTAGAAACATGAGTGTAATTTTAAAAACAAGCTCCTCTAATTGCTGAACTCCAATTATTTTTGCTTGCAGTGGCCTTGTAGCAGACTTCTGCATATTTATGTCAGAGACAGATTGAAAGACAGGTAATTAGAGGGCTCTCCCAAGTCAGGTTGAGCCAAGTTTATTTGATCTACCTTTCAGTTGGTGTAATTGGATAGAGTTTATTAGCAGAGTCATTTATAGTCATATTAAATTCACGCACCTTTCCCAGAAATGTCTAGATGCAGATACACACTTGGAAACGCCAGCCTGGGCTGTATGCATATGTCATGAATATGCTAATAGCAACTTGGCATGTATTGTAAACATAGCTTTTGTAGAAACCCCGTGGCACTGTGGCACATGCCCTCCAGACCAGCAGAGAACAGGCTGAGCCGTGCTGGGCTGCTCTACTTTCACACTTGTGCTGCCTCCTCGCAAGGCCTGGCTGTTCTGAAGACGCAGTGATCCCGCTGACCTGCCCGATGCGTGGAGAAACAGGGAGCAGTGTTTGCTGGGGAGGAACTGCTAATGAAAAGCAAGTGTGTCCATGTCCAGTAGCACACAAGAATGGATGCTGCCCCCAGGGAGTGAAGGATTTCTTGGTGTTTAAATCTTTCTGCTGTATTTCGGCAGGATGAGGTGCTCCAGCTGGAGCATGCCTGAGCTAGCACCTTTTCAGAGGGCTCCTGTTATGGTTAGCACAGGAGCGTGCCTCAAAACAGACCCCACGTCTCTTCTGAGAGCAGCAGCCCAAGGAACACTTGTCTGTGTTCCTGGGGAGGGTCACGCTGCAGGCCCAGGAGATGGGCGCAGGTGGAGGCTTTAATGCAGCAGGGCTTAGGCATGGTCTGGTGGAGCAGCGTACTCAGTGGTGGCCCATCTGGGTAAGAAGTGGTCTCAGGAGATTTCTAGATTTCTTGGCGATGACGAAAGTGGAGACAGCTGTGTTGCCTTGTTCTCCTGAGAGGAAAGCTTGGAAAATTGTGTTTTCAGTGATCAGCCCAGCTTCAGGCCGCTGGAGATCTGTTGCTGCAGTTTTGGGGTGCATGTGTGACTGTGAGATGCTCTGAAAGATTATTTTTCTTCCTGCAAGAAGGCATTAACCCTTCAGTTCTTGTCCCATCACCGGCAGCATCCTTCAGGAGCTGCTCCTACCACCTCTGCAGGTCCTGTCCTGTGGGGAAGAGCCCTGTCTTTGTGTCCAGCCGCTCTCCCTGTTGCTGCCTGTGGCCTCCTGCTCGTACAGGGTCCCTGTAACCCACTGGGCAGTGCCAGCTGTGATTCCATTCCCTCCTGCTCCAGGGGAACCGAAGCTGCCCTCAGCCTCTGCTCAGGTGCCCAGAAGCCATCCCTATGTTGATTTATGTCAAAAACAGGGGGACTCAAAGCTGCTGGGTTTGGTTTTAACTCCAGTGCTGTGAAGCAGTACAGAGCTTCTGTTTTCAGGCATCGGCAGCCTCTCTGTGCTCTGGGAAGAAGTGTGTGCCGTGATGCTGGTGCTTTGACCCCCGCCTGTTTTCCACCACCCCCTTTTTTCTCTGCAGTCTGCAGCAGGAGGGCTGTCTGTTTTGACAAGCCCTTGAAACAGTGTACGTGCAAGAGCATTCTCTCTCTAGTGGACGTAGGAGAAACTTTGGATGCTCTTTCTTCCTTGCGTGCCTTCCACAAGCCACACGATCCCCATGGCTCCTCTCCGAGGCTGGGGAAGAGGAGATAGAAGAGCCAGTCTGAGCACGTTCAGAAACGGCCTTCCGGGAGTGAAATACGCACCAGCAGGAGGAAGGCTCCTGGCCGTCGGCACGGCCCCCTCTTGCTTCTACCACGGCGGGGCTCAGGGCGTTTGTCATAGTGGATGGGCATTTGCAGGCCCAGGAGGTGCTGGGCTGATGAAGGCTTGCTCACCCAGCAGCCCTGTGGGACAGCGGCGCCAGCGTCGTGCTGCCTGTGCTGTGCACGCCGCTGCGTCCCCAGGAGCCTGCGTGGCAGGTCCCCCGGGCACAGAGCAGCTGTCTCTTAGTCGTGGCTTGTTCCTAGCAGCATTAAGAGAGGCTTAGGGACTTTGAGGTTTTCCAAACCCCTTCAATTAACTTCTGGCTCACAGGACGCACAGTATTTGCCTGAATTTATGACCCATTTTTCCTTTAAATGCAAGATTTTTTTTCCCAAGGATGATTCAGTTTCTTAATGTTTTTCTAGCTAAAGGGCATCCTGTACTTCGGTACGAGGATGGGTTCTAAGAGCTGTGCTGGCACCACGAGCAGACCCGCACCTCTCAGGATGCCGTGTTTTCCCCAGAGGTCTCCCAGGCAGAGCAAGCACCAGAAACATGGTTCAGTTGAACTTTAAACCTCTCATGGCTTTAGAAAGGGGTGAAAAAAAATTCTCTGGTCGTGGTTTGCGAAGCCAAAGTTTGTGTGGGCATGCCATTAAAAAGGTGCTGTGCCTGTGAGCCAGTGTTTAAAGGTTAGGGTCACAGCCATTTCCAAAACTGTGATTAGCTCATGTGCTTGGCAAATTCTGTTTTTATAGCAACTTTCCAGTCATATAAATACAAAATCATCTTTTTTTTTACCCGGTGTGCTTTTAAAATAATTTTAAAGCTGCCAAATTTGTTTTATGTGATTTTGAAAGAGAACGCGGCCTCTGCCGAGACCACACATGCCAAGTTAGGATTTTGTGTAGGCTGCTCAAATGCTTGTGCAGCACTTGCAGTGCCCAGGTGAAAGGCTCTAGAGAAGTGCAAGGTACCATTATTTTTATTGTTGCTAATTTTGTCTGCCTCTGAAAATGGGGCTAGGACTGGGCTGACGCTTCCAGTGTAGTGATGGCACCACACAGCAAACGCCAGCATGTGGGCTGGAAGCAGAGACCGGCCTGACATCTCAAGAGTCAGGAAAACAGGAGATTTAAAGTCAGTTCACCGGGGGTTTGGGGGCAGCATCAGCCTTCCAAAATCCATCACGCAGTGCAGACAGGATATGTGTTGTTAGCCAGCAGCCTGACTGGGCCTGGCCCCCCTGCTTGGATGGGACAGGCAGCGAAGCCTGTCCTTGAGCTGTTCTCCTCTCACCAACAGGTTCCCTTCCCTGCCAGCACCGGTGCTGGAAAGGATGAGCCGGGAAGCCACATGGCTTCTTAAAAAAGCCATGTAATTGCTTGGATGGACTCTTCTCTTGGGCTGGTTGGAGATGTCCTCCCTGCGCAGCAATCTCAGCAAGTTGGCTGCTGGCCCAGTGGCCCTGAGACAGACAGCTCCTTTTTGTGACATCAGAGCCTCTGTTTTCCCCACAGAGCCTGAGGAGCAGCGGGACCACCACAGCAGGCTGCCTGCCAGTCCCAGGCTCACTCAGAGGCCATGTCACATCTCCTGCTGCCTGCTGCCCATCTCTTGCCACCTGTGGTGGAACATGACCTGAACCCCTTGCCTGGGCAGCCCCATACCCAGACTGGCACCCAGCAGTGGTGTTGGCACTGAAGCTGTGCTGAGCACCACAGGCTGATACTCAGCAGGTTGCTTGTGTTTTTGTACAACAGGTTGAAGCCCCAGAAGAGACCGGGCAGCGGTGCGTCCCAGCCGTGTGAGAACATCGTGGTTGCTTACTACTTCTGCGGAGAGCCGATCCCTTACCGCACCCTCGTCAAAGGGCGCGTGGTGACACTGGGACAGTTCAAGGAGCTGCTGACCAAGAAAGGGAACTACAGGTAAGGGCTGTTTGCTGCGTGCAGCCTGGTGCCTGCAGACTGTCAACAACCCCTGGCAGATGCCACCGCCGGGATGCAGTGATGCTGCTCCTGCCAAGGTGAAGGAGCCGTGGTGGAGGTAGGTCGGAGGCGTCCTGGAGTTCTCCAGAGCCTTCCAGGAGGGCTCTCAGGCTGTGCTGCAGTGGGAATACAGCAGCACAGTAAAGATGCCTGGTTGCCACTGGAGGTTCCTGCACTTAAGAAAAATAAGTCCCAACGTGAGCCAGGAATGTACTTTTTAAAAAGGGGCAGAACCAGTACTTGCAGCGGCAATCCTGCCTCGTGGAAGCAGGGTTATATTTGTGTGTGGCTGGAAAGGTTTGGTTGTTGAAGAAGCAGGTTACGGGAACATGGGAGATTGGGTTCTCTACCAGAAATGCCCTGCATCATAGTTCATACCTTGAACAGATATTTCAGGGCTGCATGGTGTCCTGGGCTGGTAAGGAGCAGCAGCAACCAGTGCTTGACGATGCTCTGGGTAACCCTTCAGCTTCCAGAGCCATTTCAACTCCCAGGGTTTCCTCCAGTGAGGACAAAGAGGTTGGGCCCTCCTGGAGTCCCAGAGTGCCTGTCCTCTGTGTGGCAGCCAGGCATGGGGTGTGTAGCTCTGCCAGTCACCCCTTCCAAGTAGGAACTGCCTTAGGAAAGTCTGCCTAGAAATGTTCTGGGGTCTCACCAACATGGGGACCTCCAGCCAGCTTTTGTGAGAGCTGTGAATGGGTCTGGATTCAGGGCCTGAGCCTCAATATGTGGCACGAATCCTGACCACTCTCTTGGTCAGAGTGAAGACAGGGGTGGATGCTATCCTCAGGCACCTCCACATCTGCTGGAGCTGTTCCCCGTTCACCGTTAGCTCAGGGTGTGCTGTACCCTGTATCTGGGTATGACTGGTGTCCCACGTGGCCACTCACCTCTCTCTGTCACCGTGTTTCTGGGTTTTCAGGTATTACTTTAAGAAAGTGAGTGATGAGTTCGACTGTGGTGTGGTCTTCGAGGAGGTGCGGGAAGATGACACCATCCTGCCCATCTTTGAAGAGAAGATCATCGGGAAGGTGGAAAAAATCGACTAGGTGACTAGGCTGTGAGGCTGCGAAGGCTTTAAGGAAAGGACTGTGAAAGACTCTGGGACCGGAGGAGAAGGTCTGGGGCTGACGCTGGCGGTGCTACTCCAGCAGGCGCTGGGCGAGCCCGGGGCGGAGGGCGGCAGCCTGCCCTGCGCAAGCTGTTCTGCCAGTGGAAGTCGTTTCACCCCACGAACCTGCCAGTGGGAGCCTGGGCTCCCTCTCCATACCGAATATAAGTGTAATGTAGCATTGTACAGTGCATTAGAAAGTGTAATATGACCTTGTTTACTAAAGCTGCATATTTTTGATATATTGTAATAAAAGGAAAATATTTCCAATGTCACAGTGCTCTTATGTAAATGTAAAACGTACAGGTACTGCAGAATTCACCCAAAGTGTACAGCCATCCGTCAAACTCAGTGTGGTCCTCGCTTTCACAGCACCCTTCCCTGTCCCCTCTGTGTGGATGGCTCCCGAGCAACGCTGCTGCAGCGGGGCAGAGCGCGCCTGGCCCAACGAGCTGCTGTCCCCCACTCGTGTGGAAGGCGTTGCTGCTCTCCGGAGGGGCCTCCTCCGTGGTTCCTGCGCACCTCCGAATATTGCTGAGACGTTTGCACAAGTCGGCCTCTTGTCTCCCTGGCAGTCGCAGCTACTGGACCTGGTAGGGTGGTTTTTCTCCTGAGCTTTGTGAGATTGAGTGACTCCCCAGTGGAAAGAAGTGTCAGTGGCAGTTCTCAGTGCTGGGGGCTTCCCGGGGTGCCTTGTACCAGAGCCACAGGGGACGGGGCGAGCTGGCAGGGCCGTGGGACATCCGTGAGGAGTGGCTCCCACCCCATGCTGTGGAGCTGGGGCGGCAGGCTGGGCACTGGCATCCCACATCTGCGCTTGTCCTCCACGTGTGCCCTGTTCCTGGAGAAGACCTTTCCTCCCAGGAAGGAGCAGCAGCTCCGCAGAGGGCTGGCACCTGTGTGGCCCCTGCAGACATGCTCAGGCTTCCAGTGCCAAAGTCAGGCTTTGGTCGAGGAGTCTTTTTAGTAGACATGTAGTATGGGGAGGAAAACAATGAGACACTTCAAGTATGAGGACAAAACCCATCCTTTTATGAGTCTTCTTTTCAGGTTCTGTGTCTCTGGGGAGGTCATGTAAGGGCACTGCAGTCCAGTGCTAGTAGCGAAGGGAGTCGTTGATGCCATTTTGTGGGGCTCTTTTAGGGCCAGGTCACCCAAACACTGCACTCACTCTAAGGGACAGCCACCAGCATGCAGATGGGACTCTAGGCAGCCTCCTGGGATTACTTGCTCCCACCTGCACTGCCCCTGCCCTTGGCCCTGCCCTGCCCACCAGCCTGGGCCATACTCCAGGCCCAAGCAGCCACAGCTCTGCGCTGGCTCCTTCAGCGAGACCGGCCCCCTCGTGTCCCCCAAAGCCAGCTCATCGGGGGCTGCCACATCAGCTCTTGCCCTGCCCAGCCGCGTGTCCCGGCTCTGCACTCTGCTGCTGCAGCACGTTGGAGCATGGTGCAGCTGCCTGTGGGGCTGGGGGCCCTGTGTGCGTGGCACCACATGGGGATTTGGCTCAGCCTATTGTATATGTCACCGAGTGCCTTTTAAACACGGTCCTGTGACTTGCCTATCACTATGTGAAGTCCAGCAAAATCTGCAATCGTTTTCAGCCAGGGAACAGCGTTATGAACGTTTTTTTCCTCCCTCTTTTTTAAGTTCTGATCATGTTGTGTCTGATGAGGTTGTTACCATGCCTGGGATTTCCGTCTCCCCCTTTTTTCTCGGGGGTTCCCTGTAAATATGTACATTTGCTAAGCGCAGCATCCTCCGCTGGCTGTGCAGCCCTGGCGATGTCTCCTGTGCATCCTCATGTGCTGACTTGTACAATGATCTTTTCAAAGGTACTTGGATAAAATGAAATAAAACCCCACATCCCAATGCCTGCTGGTTTCTTCCTTCCCTGCGGAGCAGAGATCCAGGCCTGGGGAGCCCGTTGGGGTGTCTGGTGGGTGGGACTGCTCAGGGAGCCCACAGGGTGGACGTGGAGGCCACAGCCCCTCAGGGCCCTGTCCCCAGAGCCATTGCCCACAGCCTGAGAGCAGCAGGCACAGGGAAAGGGGACAGTGCTGGGGGTTTTGGGGACACCAGGGGGTCCCAGAGGCTGTGAGCCAGGGTCTGGAGAAACTTAAAGAGTGCTTGGAGCCCCCTTTTTTACTTCTCCTGCCTTCCCCAGCTGTAACGACACCTCCTGGGGCTCCCCTGCTCACTGGGGCATGGTCATGCAACCGAGACCTGGGGCAGGAGGGCTGCCTGGGGTCCACGGAGCAGAAAGCCCTGGCTCGTTCTTCCATCGCCTGCCCCCTGACAGCACAAGCCCAGGCCCACACATTGCTGTCACTGCAAAGACGAGCACCACAGCGTGCCCAGAGCCATGATGGATCCAGGGCCCTGGGGAGTTGAAAGGACCCTCGTAGCACCCAACCCATGGGGCGTGCCCAGGGCCAAGGCGAGGACACGGTGCCTGGGGTCCTGACAGCAGCCAGCTGAGCCCACCACCGGGCCCTTAGCATGGGTACAGGGATGATGATGGTGACAGCCATCTCTGGTGAACTGGGGATCTGTCGCCTGTGGCTGAGCTGCCCCATGGGAGACACGCCCTGGGTTCAGCTCGTAGTCAGGGGGCTCTGCCCCACCACCACAGATGTGAATCCACTGTGTTCACCATGTCCCCTTAGATGCCACTGAGCACTGCATGCCCCTGGCCTTTGCAAATACGGTGCCCATGGGGTGAGCCAGGGCTGCCGGCAGCTGCACCTCCCCCCCAGTGCTGCAGAGCTGCAGACAAAAACCAGAGCCCACGTTGTTTCCAGGGCATTTATAGCACCCACGCAAATGGGACAGGGCTCACAGCTCATCCCGGGCTTCAGCCGTGTCTGATGGACTCAGCTCCTCTGTGCCTGTGCTGTTCTCAGGGGTCTTGGTCACCTGCAGAAAGTGGTGGTAAGACAAGGATGGCCACACACCCCCTCCCCATCCTGCTGTGGGACAGAGCAGGGTCCACCCCCTGCCCAGCATCCCCATTTCCATCCTGGGGTGGAAAGTTCCAGCCCAGGGAAGGGGGGGACCTTACTGACCACAGGTGGCTCCTCGGGCAGCATCCCCCCATTTTCCAGGAATTTGGAGAAGGTCTCCACGTCTCGGGTGCTCCTATACTCGATCATCTGGAGTCATGGAACAGAAGGAAGATGAGTGATGCCCGGGCCCAACCCCCTTCCCCAGGTGCCCCACGCATGCCTTGTACCCTACCTTCCTGCCCGGCCCAGCTGGGAAGTAGTGCAGTGTGGGGTAACCGTTGATGGTGATGTTCTCCAGCTCATTGGCCGTGGCATCCATCTCAGCAATGACAATGTCCTCGTGGTCCTTATAGCGCTCACCCAGCTCCTCCCAAGCAGGCGCCATCTCCTTGCAGTGGGCGCACCACGGCGCATCTGTGCAACAGGCACCGTGCTGGGAGGACACCCTGGCTGAGCTAGGGGACCAGGATCTGGGGCTGCCAGGGCCAGTTCCTCAGGTGAAGGCCTGGCGTGGGAAGGGGGCTCAGCCCTCAGCCCCTTGATGGAGCTCAGGAAGGTCACGGGGAGCCACAGCACTTACAGAATTTCACAAAGACGTTCTTGGTCTCATCAAATGCCACCTGCTCAAAGGTCTTTCCCACGAGGACTTTAACAGGTCGCGTGTCCCAGTCCTCAGGGGGCTCCTCGCTCAGCAGATGGGGCTGTCGGGACAACCAGGATGGCCACAGCCCGTGGTGAGTAGTGCTAGGACACAGGCCAGGAGCCAGGGTTTGCCAGGAACATCCCCCCACCACCACCTGCAGACCCATCAGACTCAGGCACACCAGGACCAGTTGCCAGACACCATCCCCACCACCCCACTGTGGTACCCAGCCCTGTTCAGCATTCCTGGGCTGACTTGTGGACAATCCCTTCCCCTCCTCTACTTTCATCCCATCTTGTGTGGTTCAATATTGATGATCTCCTGTCTCACTTCCCATAAAGTGGTTTTTTTTTTTTTTTTTTTTTTTTTTTTTCCTTGCATAGTCAGTTGCAGGACAAGCAAGTGATGTCATCTACCTGGACTTGTGCAAAGCATTTGACACTGTCCCCCATGATATCCTTGTCTCTAAATTGGAGAGACATGGGTGTGGTGGATGGACCTCTCGGTGGGTGAGGAATCGGTTGGATGGTCACACTCAAAGAGTTGCAGCCAACAGCTCAGTGTCATGGTGGAAATCAGTAATGAGCAGTGTTCCTCAGGGGTTAGTGCTGGGACCAGCAATGTTTTATGTCTTTACTGGTGACGATGGGCATTGATGCCGAAAGACACCGAGCTGTGTGGTGTGGTCAGCACACCAGAGGGACGAGATGCGACCCAGAGGGACCTGGAGAGGCCTGAGAGGTGGGCCTGTGCGATCCCCCAGAAGTTCAACATGGCCAAGTGCAAGGGCCTGCACCTGGGCTGGGGCAATCCCAAGCACAAATCCAGGCTGGGCAGAGAATGGATCGAGAGCAGCCCTGAGAAGGACCTGGGGATGAAAAGCTCAACATGAGCTTCCAGCATGGCAGCCCAGAAAGCCAAATGTATCCTGGGCTGCACCAAAAGCAGCATGGCCAGCAGGGCAAGGGATGGGATTGCCCCCTCTGCTTCACTCTCATGAGACCCCACCTGGAGCCCTGCGCTCAGCTCTGGGCCCCCCAGCACAAGAGGAACATTGATGTATTAGAGCGAGTCCAGAGGAGGCCGCAAAGATGATCAAGTGGCTGGACCACCTCTCCTACAAAGACAGACTGAGGGAGCTGGGGTTGTTCAGCCTGGAGACAAGGCTCCAGGGAGCCCTTACAGCAGCCTTCCAGTGCCTGCAGGGGGCTTCCAGAAATCTGAGGAGGGACTCTTTGTCAGGGGGTGTAGGGATAGGACAAGGGGGAATGGCTTTAAACTAAAAGAGGGTAAGTTTAAACTAAAAGAGGGATTAGCTATTCAGAAGAAATTCTTTGCTATGAGGGCAGTGAGGCACTGGAACAGGTTGCACAGAGAAGCTGTGGATGCCCCATCCCTGGAAGTGTTCGAAGCCAAGCTGGATGGGGCTTTGGGCAGCCTGGTCTGGTAGGAGGGGTGGGGGGTTAGAATTACATGGTCTGTAAGGTCCCTTCCAACACAACCCATTCTATGATTATATAACCCCCAAATCCTCAGGTCTGGCTGCACAAGTACCAGTGAGCAGTTGGCTGGTTGTCACCATGCAAGTGACACCGTTAGGCTTCAGAATTAACAGCCCAACACTCTACCAGAAAGCAGCATTGGCACTAGCTGACACAGCCATGATTCTCTCACCTTAATCTTGCCGTCCAGCACCGCCTGGACGAAGTCACGCACGGCTGTGGCTGAGAAGGCATCCTCAGCCATCTGGTACTTGCGGTTGTTGGCCATCTTGATGAAGCGCAAGGTGGGGGCATCAGCGGGTGTCAGGCCGAAGAAGGGCAGGACAGTGGCACCGTAGCCATCCACATCCACCACTACGAAGAGCACCTGGGTGGGGGGACAGGCAGCGCTGAGGCCAGGGCACCTCGTGGGACCTCGCCGTGCCCACCACTAGGCCGCCTCACCTCTCCCCGAAAATTGCTGGCAGCCTTGCGGAAGTCATCCCGCAGCGCCAGCTGCTCCTCCACGGACTTGTTGAGAAAGAGCAGCATGTGGTGGGGGATCTTGGCATCGAAGATGCGGCTGGAGGTCTGCGGGGAGTGGGAGGACAGTGAGGGCTGGGGTACCCTGTGGCTGGTGCCGGGGACAGGGTGGGACGGGGACCGTACCTCGTTGGAGAACTCCATCACCAGCTCCAGGCTGTGCACGCGGAGCAGCCGAGTGAGCTCGGCTGCGTCAAGTCCCCGTGCTGGGTCCACAGGGAAGTCTGTCCGTCCCTCGTCGTACTGCCAGGATGCGGGCCAGTGAATGCCAGGGGTCCCCACCATGGACCCCCACCCTCCCCAGCCCTGCTCACCTTCTTGAAGAGGCAGACAGTGTCGACTGACAGCCCATATACCTCAAAGAGCTCGTCGGCCTCGGTCACACCAAACACCACATCCACCACCTCACCAGCCACCTCGTAGAACGCCTGGGCCGCCTCGCCCTGCAGGTCCTGCATGGCCCTACCATGAGACCTGCCCTGGCCCTGGCCCAGCCCCAGCCTGGTCCCTGGCCCACCTTGAAGAAGCCCACGACCACCACGTCCTGGGCGCTGATGAAGGCGGTCGCGGTGTCAGTGTCCTGCAGCAGCGTGGCGCTGGGGCCGGCCCGACGCTGCATCCAGCGCACGATGCCCTCGGCGTCCATGCGGCCTGGCATGTGGAGTGGGGCTGCCACTGTCACCCCAGACACCCACCCACCACCACCAGACTGCCAACCCCCCAGCCCAGGCCACCACCCCCAGATGCCCACGCTGTCACCACCACCACGAGGCTGCCTGCTGTCACCTCATTCACCATCGCATCACTGCCACCCACTCACTGTCACCATGCTGCCACCCCTTCACCACCACGC
>CM021744.1:11127903-11173907 GCA_011075105.1 Heteronetta atricapilla
GCCCGCCCCCGCCCGCCCCCGCCCCTCGGCGCCGGGCGGCTCCAGCCCCGCCGCTCATGGGCGGCGAGACTGCAGTGAGCTCATCCGCCGTGCGCGCCGGCACCGCGCCTGCCCGCCCCCGGGGCGCCCTGCCCGCACCCTGCCCGCATCCCCCCGCACCCTGCCCGCGGCTCCAGCCCCTGCCCGCACCCGGGAACGTGCCCGGGAGCGCTGCCCGCAGCCCGCCTGCTGCCTGCAGACCCCCCCCCCGCAGCCCTCCCGCAGCCGCCCCGCCCGGTGCCGGTACTGCCCCGCCGCTGCCCGCCGGCAGCCGGGGGATGAGGCCGGCTCCTCGGGAGGCTGCCGGCCCCGGCGGCCGCCCCCTGCCCCGCGCGGCCACGGGGGGCGCTCCCCGAACGTCCTCGGCACCGCCCCGGGGGCGGTGGGGAAACAGGGTC
The DNA here is from genome assembly GCA_011075105.1 of Heteronetta atricapilla. Taxonomy (NCBI): domain Eukaryota; kingdom Metazoa; phylum Chordata; class Aves; order Anseriformes; family Anatidae; genus Heteronetta; species Heteronetta atricapilla. The sequence goes on from CM021744.1 coordinate 11,128,341, forward strand.
GGGGTCGGGGCCGGGGTCGCCGCCGCGCCCCGGGATGCCCCGGTCGGGAACCGGGCGCGGACCGCGGCAGCCGCCAGGGGGAGCGCGGCGGGGGCGGGCGGGGGCCGGGCGGGGGCGGTGCCGGGGCCGGGACCGGGGCGGTGCCGAGGCCGGGACAGGGACCGGGAGCGGGGAAGCCGCGGCCCCGAGCGGAGCGGAGCGCACCCGCGATGACCGTCGGTGGCCCCCGCGGCGGGCATCCCCGCCTGCAGATGCCGTGCCTGAGCAAGGTGAGCCGGCACCGCCCGGCACCGGCTCCCCGCGCACCGGCACCGCGGGGAACGGGCGTCGGGACTCCGCGGGGACCGGGCACCGGCACCGGCCCCGCGGGACAGCGGGAGCTGCCCCGGCCACGCTGCTGGCAGAGCCGGAGGCACCGGGCAGCGCCCCGCGCGGGGACACCCGCGGGTGGGCACCGGAGCTCCGTGCCTGAACCCTGGCCCCGGGGCTGCCGCAGCCCCGGCAGGGCTCGCTCCCCAAAAACGGGGCTCCCCAGTGACCCGGTGACACCCGGCGGCGGTGTTCCCTGCACCTCGGCCAGCTGCAGGGTGTCCCACGTGCGGAGGGGGTGCCAGGCTGTCCCCCGGCTGGCTGCCCTGCACTGGGGTGCCGGGCCGTCCCCAGACCCCCTGCCACCAGCCGCAGGGCTGAGCGTGGCTGATGCTTGCCGGGCAGATGGAGCGGATGATCGTCAGCATGCAGGACCCGGACATGGGCATCAAGATGAGGAACCAGCGCTTGCTCATCACCGTCATCCCCCATGCCATGACAGGTGAGGTCGGGGCCCCGCCGCTGGGGCTCCCTGCGCATGGTGGGGAGTCGAGCGGTGCTGCCCACCTGGCCCTGCCTCTGCCCCTGGGGTGCCCGGCTCTGCGGTGGGCTGCGCCCGGCACCCAGCCCTCTGGCACCCCAGCCTCAAGCCGCTCGCCTCCCCACGTCTGTGTGTGCTCAGAAATGCAGCTGGGATCAATTATGCATTGGGAGAGCAGGGCGGGCGCTCACCCGGAGCGGGCGGCTTAGCACGTCCTTGGCAGGGCACCCGTCACCCCGCTCGGCCCCTTGGCACCTGCCATTTGGGGGGGCCCTGTCACACCCTGCTAACGGTCCCCAGGGAACGACATCGTGGAGTGGCTCATCCAGAAGTACGGCATCTCAGAGGAGGGTGAGTGTCGGTGCCGCAGGGCAGCCGGGGCTGCTGAGCCGCTCAGCAGCCCCCACTCCTGCTCCCCCAGAGTCGCTGCACCTCGGCAACCTCATCGTGAAGCACGGCTACATCTACCCCCTCAAAGACCCCCGCAGCCTCACGCTGCGGGCGGACGAGTCGCCGTACCGCTTCCAGGTATGTGCCCCGTCTGCGGGCAGAGCGGGCGCTGCAGCAGCCTCGGTGCCGTGGCTCAGCCTGGCCTCTCTCCGCCGCCCCAGACCCCATATTTCTGGACCAGCACCAAGTGGCCGGCCACAGAGCTGGACTACGGTAGGTGCCAACCTGCTGCAGCCGCTGCCACCACGGGCTGCGGCCCCTTCCCGGCCCCGCTGAGGTGGCTGCTCTCCCTTCGCAGCCATTTACCTGGCAAAGAAGAACATCCGCAAGCAGGGCGACCTGATCGAGCACGAGAAGGTGAGAGGTGCCCTCCTGCCCGGCCCGCGGCAGGGCTCATGTGTGTGATGAGCTGGGGGGGCTCAGCTCACCCAGCAGGGTCTGGTGCTCGCCGCTGCACCCAGCTCAGCGGTCCCCGGAGTCAGGCAAGGGCAGGGCACGGTTGTCATGCTGTGGCCACCTGGCCGCTGCTCCCCAGGAGAACTACAACCTGCTGCACAAGAGGATCAACCACACGTGGGACTTCGTGGTCATGCAGGCACGGGAGCAGCTCCGGTGAGTGCAGGGTGCTCACGGCACTGGGAAGGCACTGGTGGGGATGGGCAAAGGCTGGTGCCGCTGCTGCCCTGGGGAGGCAGCAGGGACGGGACGCAGGCGCTGCCTTTGCCATGGACAGGGCGGCCAAGCAGCGGAGGAAGGGCGACCGCATCGTCATCGACTGCCAGGAGCAGGCGTACTGGCTTGTCAACCGGCCCCCGGTGAGGCCCAGGGCACTGGCACCACGCACGGTCCTGGGTGCAGTGGGTCAGGAGTGGTGATGAGGGGGTCCCTTTCAGTGGGGGGGGGTCCCTCCAACCCAGGCACGTTGCTCTCATTGCAGCCAGGAGCCCCCAGCGTGCTGGAGCAGGGCCCCGAGCGCAGGAACTGCCACACCAGCCGCGTGCAGCTGGTAAGTGTGGGCTGGAGCTGCCCCGGGGGGGTCCTGGCTGCCCCAGCCCAGGCTGTGCACACGTTTTCTTTTATTTTTTGGGGGGGGGTGAACCCCAGCTCTGCTAACATCTGTGTGTCCAGCTGTCCCCACCACCCTTGCTAAGCTGGGGGGGGCTGTGTTTGCCCGTGCACCCTCTGCCATCTGTGCCCGCTGCTAATCCCCCCAGGGCTGCCTTGCTGCCTGCGCCCCGGGCACCCCCCTGGCAGCCGCTGGGGCCGGCCAGGCCCTTCCCTTGTGTGGTGGCCCCACTAACGCTGCCCCAGCACCCCCAGTCCGCCCGGCTGGCCCTTACTAACCTCCAGGTTTTCTCTTTTCTTCTCCATGTGCCGTGTCGTCTGCCCACGTAAGTGTCACTAACCCACACGTGGCACCGGGGCGGGGGGCAGGATGCCGGGGTCATCCCAGGGCTGTGCTGGGCAATTGGGGGGGGGAGGACATCAATGGTGGGGGCTGGAGGCTGCGTGGGGCTGGGGATGCACACACGGGTGCTTTCCCTGGGTGGTGCTGGGCAGGGCTGGTGGGCACAAGGTCCTGACCCCCCGCCTCGGCCCTCACCCGGCTCCGTGCGTCTCTTGCAGGCCAAGAACATGGACTACTACAAGCGGGAGGTGAGCGGGGAGAGGCTGTGGGACAGGCGGGTGCTCCTGCAGGACGCAGGGCCCTGACGTGCCTGTGTGCCTGCGGCCGGCCCCAGATCGAGTACTGCAGGAAGGCCATGGCCAGGACCCGGGTGAAGTCGTCCATCTGCCTTGAGGGGTGAGCGGCAGCGGCCGCGGCAGTGGGCAGAGCCGAGGATATCGCAGAGCCCAAGCACATGTCCTGGCCCCGAGCTGGCCCTGCAGCATCCCCCAGGCGGCCGGGACCGCGGCAGGCAGGTAGCGGGGCTGGGGACGGTGGCCCTGGCCACCTCCAGCCCCCGCTCCCGGCAGGTACATCAAGTTCAACGAGCAGTACGTGCCCCACGACCCCATCATGTCCGGCTGCCTGCCCAGCAACCCCTGGATCACCGACGACACCACGTACTGGGCCATGAACGCCCCCACGTAAGCACCCACGGGTCCCGTCCCCACCCTCCTCACCCTGACACCAACCCCGGGACGGGGCACAGGGAGGGGACATGGCTGGGCGGGCAGCCCCGGGGTGACCACACAGTGCCGGGGGCTGCGCGTGCAGCCCCCCCACACACACCCCCTGCCCTGGTGTCGCCGGCAGGGTGATGACCCCCACGAAGCTGCGGGTGGAGCGCTGGGGCTTCGACTTCAGTGAGCTCCTCACTGACCCGCTGGGCCGTGCACAGCTCCTCGAGTTCCTCAAGAAGGAGTTCAGCGGTGAGTGGTCCCCTCCCGGACCCCCCCAGGACCTGCCGCCCCACCTCACACCAGCTGCCCCCAGCCCAGGAGGGTTTAGTCCTGCTGTGGGACCAGCTGTGATGGCCTGGGGAGGGTTTGCTTGTGGGTGGTACCCCCCTCCCCAACGCTGTGTCCCCCTCCCCAGCTGAGAACCTGAGCTTCTGGGAGGCATGTGAGGAGCTGCGCTACGGGGAGCAGTCCCACATCGCCGAGATCGTGGACTCCATCTACCAGTGAGTACTAGAGGGGCAGCAGGGGACGGGTTTGGGGACCAGGCCATGGCAGCACCACATCCTAGCATGGGGGCTGGCCCTGGGGTGGGCGTTTGTCACTGGGTGCAACCCCCAGGCAGTTCCTGGCTCCTGGAGCCACGCGCTGGGTGAACATCGACAGCAAGACCATGGAGCGCACGCTGGAGGGCATCAAGACACCCCACCGCTACGTGATGGACGATGCCCAGATGCACATCTACATGCTGATGAAGAAGGTGGGCAAGGGCTGGGCAGGGCTGGGACAGTGCTGGGGGGTCAGGCCTGACGGCTCTGCTCCCTGCAGGACTCCTACCCTCGCTTCCTCAAGTCGGAGCTCTACAGGAACCTCCTGGCCGAGGCCGTCATCCCCCCGGAGACCAAGAAGCGGTGAGGTGGGGACCAGGCCCGTAGGGCGCTGGGGTGGCCCCGTAGCGCTCACCCTGTCTCTGCCCCTAGGGTGTTCCCCTTCATGCGCAAGCAGCGGCACTCCAGCCCCAGCCCGGCCCTGCTGCTGCCCGCCGGCGACGTCGAGGCCAAGGGCGAGGACAAGAGCAAAGGCTCCACGGCTGTGCCTGAGGAGGAGAGCTAGGGACCCCAGGGCTGTGGCTGTGCCCACGCGTGGTCCCGGCCCACGGCGGGAGTGGAGGGGACCCCAGCCTCTGCCCCACCACAGGACCCTGCCTGCAATAGCACTGAAGGAGAGAAGCCATACGCTCCACGGCCAGCCTGGCCCCACTGTGCCCCCTGCTCACCACCCCCAGCCCCATCTTCCTGCCAAAGGAGCCTCCCCCCAGGGCTCAACACAACACGTGCAGAAAATAAAGGACCCCGTGGGGACAGCGCTGCGGTTAGCGTCACTTTCGGGGAGGGGCAACCAGGGAGGCTGCAGTGGGGTGTGGGGGGGGGGGGGTCCACGAAGGGGCAGGGGTGGGAGCAGCCCCCCAGGGCACGCACCTATGCCCACATCCCACCCCAGTGGATCCCGCATGCAGCCCCCCTCTAGGCAGGGCTGAGGGGGCATGTGGGGCACTGGCCCCCCTGCAGCCCCGTGTGTACCCATGGGCAGCGCAGCGAGGACCAAACGAACAGCCTTGGAGCTGGGCCAGGGGCACAGCAAGATGCCGCCGGGCAGCAAACGGGGCTGTAAAGGCCCCATGGCTGGCAGCTGAGCTGCTGTCCCTGCCCTCAGCCCGTTAATCCAAGCAGAGGCTGAGGATCTCACGCAGGATTATTCTCTTTCCCGGAGCCGAGCCCCAGCTGTGGGGGATTAATAATGGCCATTATATAAACAGGAGGGGGGCTCACAGCCCCTGGCACTCAGCCTCGGTGCCAAGTCCAGCCCGCACGCACTCGGGGCCCGCACAGCAGGGCTGGCTGGGGCTGTCCCCAGCCCACCGAGGGCCAAGCAGTGCCAGCCCGCGCTGCGGCCGAGAAACCCTGAGGATGCTCAGGATCACGGCATCCCTTCCTGCCGCAGGTCTCAGGAGCCCCAAAACAGAGGGGCTGGCCGTAGCTCAGCTCAGTGCTGGGATGTACGAGAGCAGCCCTGGGGCGAGGTGCTGGGGAAGCTGCAGGAGCTTCAGTGCCAGGATGGAGCTTGGGACCTCGGCGGTGCCAGCCATGGGGCAGTGACAGATGGTCCCACGCTCCAGGAGGCACCGCTTGGCTTGATCCAAATCCAAGCCCTGGAGTGAGATTTTCATGCTGATAGACTGCAGCAGGAATCTGGGGTGTAAAACCAGGTCACCGAGCCCCAGGCAGGGGGAAGGGAGGGGCTGCCCCAGCCCTGTTACCTAACTCCAGCCTCTCGCAGGGTCAGGCAGCCGAGGGGCTCACAGACCCCTGCCCACACAGCAACGCCCCCCCAGAGGTGCTCACTGCAGAGGCAGCCGGAGACAAGTCTGCACAACCCCCTCCACAGAGCAGCTGTAGGGGCCAAGCACCCCTTTTTTCTAGCAGTGCAGTGCCCAGCCTCTGCCAGAAGGGAACATGAGCTGCTTCCCCCCGTGCTTCACTATCGCTGAACACCCCTGGCCCAGCAGCAGCTCAGCTGGCAGGTCTGTCACATTCCAGTTGCTTCCCAGGGTTTGAGCCTTGTCCGTGGCAAGCACGACCACGGTAACAAAGGGGAGAGGTGGGCACCCACTGCCAAAGAACCAAAGACAAGCTGCAGGCAGCACCAGGACACTTGGATCCTTCCCAAAAAGGTTTTTTTTTTTTTTTTCTGCCCTTGGGAAGCCACACAGAGGGCTGCCAAAATTCCCAAATCTTGTATAACTTCAGCTGTTTGTTAGCAGCCACAAAAAAAAGCACGGCACCATTTACAAACAATGCAAAAGAGGATTTATTGAAACCATTACAGTTAGACCAAGTCCTATACAGCACAATTTGCAATAAGTTAAAGAACCAATCCAAACAGTCGTAGTGTTAAAAAACACACTAATGCATGACACAGTGATATAATGCCATCATCACCCATCTGAGTTATTGAATCAAGGCACAAAGTCATTCATTAAATACTGCAAAAAAAAACAATTACACGGGGAAAGAAGCTGCAAAAAGGACTTGTTTTGTTAAGAAGGTGCTGGTTTGGCACTGATGCGTTTAGTTGAGCTGCCACGGGGAATTCTGGATCTCCAAAGTATTTGGAAACATGAACTTAAAGCCCGAAAAGCCCCCCCAGAGCTGAGAACCCAGCACTACTGAAGGAGAACATTCAGTGTGCCTACCAAGAAGGTCAGGCCTGCGTAGGGATCCGAGGAGGAAGAGAGCCAGCGTGTTACGGCGAGAATAAAGCCTGGGCATGCTCGCTGCCCCGGGAACCTCAGCGGGATGCAGTCTGTGCTGACCACACAGATCCAGGCCACCGGGCACCCCTCCTGCACAGCTGTGACTGCTCGAGAGAGCAAGGGCACCCGTTCAGCAGCTACGGGGCCGCGGGGCAGCAGCAGGTAGCTGTGTGGCCAGACCACAGGTGCCGCAGCAGCAGATGCTGCAGCTCGTTTTGCTGCAAGGCTGGGAGAGCTGCAGCTGCACGCACAGTTCTGCGTGAGCCCAGCTGCCCGTGCCCAGAGCTGCTCTGCAGCACGGGAAATCTCAGTGGCTGCCCCGAGAGAACTGATTCCTGGACCTACAAGAGTTCTCAAGTTCCAGCTCAGTTTGCTTACAGGTGCCCCAAGCTGAGACTACCTGAGGGAGGAAGGCCCTGGCTTACCCCCCTCCAGCACCGCAAAACCTGAGAGGTTTTTTAGGATGCAAACTCCGCCGTGTTTCCTGTCCACCTTCCTCTGCCCAGCCAAAGGGACGCCCGGCAGTGTGCGAACAGCGGCTGTGTCTCAGTGCTGGGTGTGGGGACAGCAGCTTTCAGGACCGAGCAGCCTATGCAAACTGCTTTGCAGGCTCTTTGCACATCGTTCCCACAGCACTGGTGCCCACCAGGAACAGGGCAGACACATCACACTAAAGACGTCTCCAAGGGAGACACCACGTTCACACAGCAACCCGTCCCAGCCAGCAAGACCCATTCCCTCGGGCCGCCAGGCTGCACCTTCAGAGAAAACACCTGGAGATCCTCTCCCAGCACCACTTCAATCCGAGGGGCAGGGAGGCAGCACAGAGCTCTCCTTGGAGCTGTGCTGCAAATACAGCCTGTGTTGTCACTGAGTGGCTTTCAGCTGTCTTGCAACTTGCCCACCTCCTGGCGGAGGGGACAGAACTTGGAAAAGACTCCTCAGTAGCTGCAAGACCAAATCAGTATTTTCAGGACAGCTGGCATTGCCACTGAAGTACAGAGAGCTCCCGGGAGCAGCAGGCCGAGCTCCCAGGAAAGGTTAAAGTGCAATTCTACTCTAATAAGTGTCCTAGATCCCCTGGCACCTCGAAACCAAGAGAGGTGGTGTCCACACCTGAAGGGACCAGCAAGCCTCATGTTTTTGTATTGCCTACAATCACAAGGGGGGCTGGGATGTGGACATATGGATCAGGTGGGAGACCAGCTCCCTGTCGGCATCACCAGTGCTGCACAGCCTGGCAGGAAAGGAAGCAGCACAGAAGACACGGGTAGGCTTGTGACTGCACGGTGGGGTACATGGGGCTATTCTTAGGTGAAAAGGTCATTTTCGAAGTAGCATGAAACCTTAATCTGTGCTCTGCTGGCACAGGTAAGACCTAGCCAAGTCATCAGCCATGGCTGGGGTCTAGCACTACACATACCCATTATTGAAGGGGGGCCCAGATTCAGGAGAGGGCAATTGCAAATGAATCTGCAGTCAAGCACCTCTCCTACAGCCAGGAGAGCTGACTCAGAAAGGAAATCTAACACCGCACACCAAAGCTCCACTTCTCATGCAAGCACCCAAGAAATAATCAGCTCAGGCATCCCCAGCAAGCACGTTTTCCTCCGGATACAGGATGAGTCAGCACAGTTCTGTGGGCACAGAAGGACCAAGGGGAAAGCCCTCATCCCTGAGCTCACGACACCTCAGTGGTGGCCAAGCACTGAAGTCCCATCAGCTCTGACAACGGATGCACCGGCAGCTGCTCCCACAGCCTGGGCATACCCAGGCACTGGGGGAGCTTCCCTGCCAGCCGCACTTTGGTTTGCAGATCGAGAAAGGCAGCTTCCCATTTGAATCCGTGATCTGGGTTTGCTAAGTGCACTGCTGCAGAGGAGAGGGGCCGGAGCAGCCTCTCCTGCTCTCTCAGCAAACTCACACTCGGCTGTGGAATCGCATCCTGTAGAGGCGGTCCCGGATGTACTGCTCACTGTCCACAGCCACCTGGCTCAGCCAGATCACCTTGCTCCCCGAGACATCCTCCTTCAGCTTGCGCTTCATCAGAGATACCAAGCCTGGCTCCTCGCTGAGTTGAGGCCCCATCAACAGCACGTAGCAGGCATGACGGCTCCGCTCAAACAGCGCGGCTGTAACACAGAGCAGAGGGAACAGCTCGGCCTCAGGTCTCCATTCAGGCTGCCCACAAGCCCACCACCACACACCCGGGCAGCCCAGGAGGTACCAGGAGTTGGTGTCCTCTTGCACCTCCCTGCCAGAGGGCTGCAAGGCCAGCACTTACCAGTGAACGCAATGATCTGGTCTGTGTTATTGCGGAGCTCCAACAGCACGTTAGTGTAGGAAGGATGGAAAAGATAGAGCTTCTGCTGAGGAGCTGTGGATCCCTGTAACCAACAGGACACGATCAGGACAGTCACACACGGTATCCCAGAGACCAGGCTCAGCTATTACTTCATGCTTGACAGAATACATCCAGCCAAATACTTGTCCATGTCTAGCCATCTCATCCTGTTTGATGCTACCAGCACCAGGAACAGGATTTTACTTAGCACTTGGTGCCCTCCTCCCCAGCACAACCTTCCTGCAAATAGCAGGCTGGTCTGCTACGTGCAGGAGACTGATTTTGCCCTCGGGCTAGTAGACTTAACAAGGAAAGCACAGAAAACTCAGCTGGTGTTCACACACCCTCTAACACAAGCTGTCACTGACACTGCCAGCCACTGCTCCATAGCCAAGCTGTGTATCAGGGGCACTGCAGCCTGCCTTGCAGCACGGGGAGGATGCTCACGTGGCCATGGGAGATCACAGCCTGCAGTACTGCTGCAGAAGGTCCAGACCAAGCAGCAGCAGTCTCAGGGGTACCAAGCCAGCAGCCTCTCAACGCACCTACAGTAGCCAAGCTGAGGATGACAACAGCTGCTGGCGCCACCACCAGCTGTGAGCAGGGACACTGCTACGGACATGGTAAGGACCTATTGCAGACCAGACCTATTGCAGACCAGCCCACAGGCAGAGGTCTGCATACTGCAAGCAGAAGGGACCGGTCGGAGACATGTGGATACCCCACACCCTGTGCAGAATGCCGCAGTGTTAGTAGAACCTACAGATCTGAATGTCAACGCTGGGTAAAGGGGGTGGCTCCAGATAATTCTGACCCAAAGTTTAGAAAACAGCAGCCATCCGGCAGCACTACTCACCGTTTCATTCCCTGCTACCTTGTATTCACCCCAGATGAGGAAGGTGGACCGGTGATCAGCAGTAGAAAGTGTGGCTGGCCCCGGACTCTCTGCTCTCGAGTTCAGCTTCAGGTCCCACTGGACTGCTCCAGATCCACCCTCAACAATCATAACCTAGCAGGAAAGAAAGAAAAGGAACTCGGATCAAGGAGCTCTATGAGCCATGAGGAAGAGGCCAAGTCAGCTGTCTCTGCCTCATACTGTCTACAGGAGCAAGTATCTGACACATAGGAAGACGAGGAAATACTTGAAGCTGAGCTTCCAGTTGATTACAGAGCTGAGAAACCTCGGGTGGACCATGTTAGAGTAAAGTCTCAACTTTTTCAAGTTATTTCAAGGAGTTCAAAGCTCTGTCATCAAAGTCACTTGCTGAGAAGAGAAAGTGCCTGGGCTGGCTTCAGTAGCTTCTTAAAAGAGATCCTTTTCCAGCTAAAAGCCTTCTAAAATCAGCTGGAGGCAGCACATTGTACCAGCTGCCCTCAACTCAACACCTGCTTGAGCTGAGACACGCAGAGAAAAGAGAAGTCAAAAGGAAGAGCTTTCAAACCTTCTTCCTGTTGGGCCCGATCTCACTCTCAAGGACAACACCAAGGACATCAGGTTTGTAGTAACCAAGCAGTGGCTCACTGAGAAAGGAAAAGAATGGATGGATCACAATACAAGCCGACGGCTTGTGCATACCCTCATCTTCAGAGCAGCCTCCCAGCAACTCCCCTGTACGAGACTCAGCTGCTACAACACTGCAGGCTTTTGTGTTTCAAATGAAAAAAATAGCATCTGCCAGGACCGCCACTGCTGGGAACCTGAAAATGCTACACACAATCTGTGTAGGCAACATTACCTCATAACATGGGACACATTGAGGGTCCACAAAGTCTGAAGATTCAGTGGATTGATCAGCACAGCCATCTCCGAGTTTACAACCAGGATGTTCTCCCGTGATGCCCCAGGAATTTTTGTCAGGTAACGTATTTCTCCAGAGCTAAACAAGAACAGAGACTTGATTATGCTTTCTAGATTGGGGATGTTTTTTTTTTGTTGTTGTTGTTGTTGTTTTCTTTTTTCCCCTGCATAATAAAAAGTCAGAGGCTCATCCTAACAGGCAGGGAAGACAAGCAGGGCTGGGAGGCGAAGCACCAGGCTCTGCAGTTGCCACAGACTGAATTAGTTGTCTGAGGTACAAGTTATGCTCCACTTGCATGCAAATAAAAAACCACAATCTGCTTCCCCTCCATTACTGTGAAACCCTGACAAGACTAGCAACGCCAGCTCCCTCCCCAAGGTCTGGATGTGCTCTTAGGCCAAATCGCATAGCCAGGAAAGAACAACGGCAGAACAGTCCGTCCCATCAGGAACACCAGTGCCCTCCAATCCACCAGCAACCAAGACGTGACACCATGCCTGGGAAGGGAGAAGTGGTGTGTGGTTGGGTCAATGTTCTTCTCCCACTGAGGATCTTGCCCGAGGCTGGGAAGCTTATTTTCCATCCCAGTTGCTGCAGTGTAGAGATCTTTCAGGGAATATGCATAGACAGAGTGGGCTGTAAAAAAAAAAGCAAAAATGAGGGAGGTAAGTTATCCTGCACTTGCTCTGAACTCCGCAAATTTCCAGCTAATGTCTGAAACGAATCTGGCAGATGACTGATGAACTGTATTTTTAGCAATATTTTGAGACTCAAGCCTGCCTTTTTGAATGCTTTTAGCATCTTATCTGTTCATAATCCAAGCATTCCACAATAATCACTTGCTATTTAAATGGCTGCTTAAAACTTACATTCTCAACATTTTTTCAAATAAGATTACTACAGCATGTACCAATCCTTAGTATCAGCAAGGTCCCACCGTCTTTTGGCCTCAAATAGCTCTTTCGCCAGGTGGAACCGTGACATAGCTTTTGAGAATGTAAAACACTCTTTCCAACAACTGTTTAGTAGCACTTATTTCACAGCTTAAATCATTTGTTTCGATTTAAGTCCTAAACAGGACTGTACCTGTATAGAAAAGGAAGTAGGTGGAGGAGCCCAGGTTCAGACTGATATAATGAGCCTTCCCACCCACGTTCAGACTTTCAGTGTAGCCGATCTCTCTGCCATTTCTTCCCGAATGGATGAAGGTTTTAATCTGCACAGCAATGGGATTAAAAAATAATAATAATAAATAAAAGTTAAAGTTGCTTCACTCCAACTCAAGTGTTGTCATGTAGCGGCTTCACATAGTACCTGACATCCCCTGCAGGAAGCACTGTGCTGGCACAACAGCTAGCACAGCTTTCTCTCTCCTTGCAGGCTTGACAAGGTCCAGGGAACACAGCTCTGTTAAATATAAATACTTCCAGTGCCCTAATCTACTCCTCCTAAAGCTGACACTGAGTCCATAGGGATAAAAAGGATGCCAGGATTCTTTATGCTCTTAGCGCAGGTACCAGAGCAACAGAATCCACTCAAAATATTTCACCCAAGAGAATAAAGGATAAAGTCAGGATCGAATTCAAATGACTGGGCAAGAGGCATGATCTGGGGGGAGCAGTGCACGCTAGGACTGAGAAGCAGCATCCAGCAGAGACGCTGAGTCAGACAAGAACAGAGACCTTCCTTCCTCCTCCTTGAGTGGGACAAACGGGGAAGAAAAAGAAAATCTGCTGCTCTTGAAGTGGATCTGGAGAGCCTGGTAGGCAAATAAGGGATAGAGCTTGCTGGGGAGAATGAAGCAGGCAGCAGGAGGAGTGCAACACATCCACCAGCTGATCCCAGCCCCCCGCACTGGGAGGAGACGCACACCAGTGCTTGATGAACTGCTTCACCTTTACTCGCAAGCACGGTTGCAGCAGCTGCCCCAGGGACAGAAACAGCCAGTGGCAGTCATACAGCCAGTGAGAACACACAGCACCTTACTCACTGCATTGCCTAACACCTTCCGTGAGGTGCTACAGGCGATGTATCCTGAAAAATGCCTTGTTTTCCACGACGTATCTGTGTTGAAGCTTGCAGTCGTTAGGGGTCACTAAGGCTCAGACAAAAAGGCCATCTAAACCCCCTGCTATCCAAGCACACAGAACCTTCCCTTCAGGCTGCTCAAAGCCCTGCCATTTCAGGAAAACTGCAGCATAACGTCGCGTTCAGCTTCAGCCCTTGTTAGCAACAAAGCTGATTTACTGAAGTTCTGAATCTCCCTTCCAAAGGGACTGCCTTCTTCCAGCTCCAGAGCTCCACTCGAGCTTCCCACCATTGCTGCAATTTCTCAAAACACAATGTACTTTTACTTAAGTTGACAGAGTACTTGCCAAGTCCGGAGGGAGGGAGGGGTTTCATACCAAGATAGCTAGAGAGGCTAAATGGAAAACAAATCATATGGCAGTTTAGCAGAACAGAGACTACATTCAACCATTTCTTGACTGGCTAAGATTAAAAAAAACAACAAGAACAAAAAAGACTTGAGATAACTAGAATAGCAAAAGCAGCAAGGAAAGAAAACAGAAGAGAAATGTAGGAGTCAGAGAGGATAGAATTTCTGATGACTCTGGCACCAACAATGCCTCAGACAGCAAAACCCAATCTGCTTATAGAGTGCTCTGGTATGAGGAGACAGGGCTCCCAGTCCTCCCCTCAGACTTGGAGGGAACCACAACTTCTGCATGCTTTAAACAGGACTGATTGTGCATTCAGATGATGAGCATCACTCAGCCATGGATACAGACAGATTATGAAAAACATATTTTTAGCTACATGATTTTCCCCTCTAAGAAATGGGAAAATGCAATATTGGAACAGACATAAGGCAATTAGAACTATTTCACTAAATGAACCTGTCAGAATTAACCAGCACAGGGACACCTGGAGGAGAACCGTGCAAAGCAAGACCACAAGCACAGACTCATAAGGTGTCAGAAAGACCACAGGCTGTACAAAAGCACTGGCTGTCAGATTTACTTTGATCTAAGAGCCAAACCTGTCAGGGTTTGTTCACTTCCACTTCTCCGAGCATTGTCACAGAAAACTGCAACCTCATCTTGCCTAGGCACACTGCTCCACGTACAGCCTAACAACACGCAGGGAAGAGCACGGACTGAAAAGGGACACGGGTTCCTGGCTGGTTTTTACTTTGTTTATTTTTTTTAAAGCCATAAAACACTTGCATGGATTTGAGAGTACATCTCTGCAGGGTGGGAAAGAACCTTCCCCAGACTCACAGAGGCCTCTGGGCACTTCCTCTTAGGCTACAAGACTGACACGAACAGCATTCCTGCCATGCCCTGTGGTCTGGTCACAGGGTTTATCATAGCGGTAGAGTGACATACCTTATCTCCTGTAGCAATAAAGATTATCAGGTCCTGAACTCCATCACTATCCACATCTGGAATCACTGACAAGGGAGTCAGCACAGTATAATTAGCTCCAAAGTCTTTTGACTGTCTCCACTGAACTTGCCCTAGAAGACAGAGCCGTTGGGAAATGTTCACTAAAATGCACTTTAGGTTGAAAGGCTTTAAAACACCCTTGCTCCTCCTTGCATCAAGCAACCATTTACAGCCCATCAGCACCACAAGGCAACCACATTTATGCTCATCATGGGGTATTTTTGCATTTCTGCATTTCCAATGAGCCCCTGTATCCACAATTTCAGCTCTTAGTGGAAAGTAACTCCAGCTGCCTGCACAAAGGCAGGCTAATGGCACAAGTCAATCAGCAAGGCACAAAGAACAGCTGGCTTTTCTGTGCATTACCTTAACAAGCTTTCCGGTATGTTCATGCCGTGGAGAACTCTTTCTTTTTAGCAAACCAAAATCTTGTTGTTCTGTATTGAAATTTGTGCAGGCATTTTCAAATCATAAAGAAACTGAATTCTGATCACAGGCTACTCCCGACAACACGTTTTCCTGCAGCTTGACCGCTGCAGAAGTTCCAGGCCAACGTGACCCCTCACAACTCAGTTCACATCCCTCCTCTCTCCCTTGTTTGAAGAAGGCCCAATTTTGTCTCTCATTTGCTTCTAAATGTAGGTGTCAGAGCTTAGGCTGTACTCAGCTACACTCTGCCCAGGGCTGCTTTCCAGACACCACCGGAGAATTTGCAGCACAATTTGCTGAGAGAGGAGACTGGTGTTTTTTTTTTTTTCCCTTTTTAAGGAAGACTTAAGTGTCTAACTAGGTGCTCAGAGGGGAAATGCTTACCCTCCCCTTTAAACAGGATCCTACACAGCCATCAGCAGTTCAGGAATGCAAGGTAATCATGTTCTTTGTCATGAAGGCAGTTGTACTGAAAGATGAGGAATTACTACCCTACTATTGCTGTCTGCAATAATTTAAGGCAGGCTGTATGGCTGGTATGATTCTGTCAAAGCTTTTACTGAAACACTGAAAAAAAGATACTTGGATTTGTTACTATGACAACAGGTATGAAACAGAAGAATGCCCCTAGGAAATAATGTGAAGGCAAAGAATTTTACCCCTGAAAAAAACAAGCAGACAAATTATGGAGAGAACTTAAGTTTTAAAAAAACTACACCCTGGCTTCAGCACAGTCCAAAGCTGCAACAGTAAAATCAGGCTGCTGAAATCCATGCTGCAATGCATAAGGCTTTACTATTTGCTGGCTAGACAGGGAAAATGATTTTGGAGGAAGGTCTCTTACTCTGGAAAAAAAGAAGTCTGATTTAACAAACACATACAGGTAACTGAGACAGCTTTAACACAAAGAACTCAGGAACCTTTCATGCTCTAACACAATTCCCAAAGAGCATGAACTGTGAATCCACTCCCACCTTGCTCTATTAACAGGAGATCTGATTATTCTGGCAGCCATCTGGAATGCTACAATACTTCCTCAGAGTCCAAGATCACTGCAAAAGCATGGCAACATAAACCAAGATAGAAATTAGACAAGAAATCCAATATGGGTGAAGGGTTTTGTTCTGGTTTTGGTCTGGAAGGAATAATAAAATTAGGACTTCAAAATGTCAGCGACCGAGTTCAGCTCTCACTCCAAGGAACCAAACTCCCTGCTGCCCCCGAGTGTACCAGTCTGCAGCTCACAGGCTACCGCAGCCAAAGGCAGGTGTCTTGGTCTGAGCGGTGTTAGAACTCTTCTGTGTCACTGCCCACATGCTTACTAAACACCTTTAAGTTCCTGGCCTCAACATGCAGTGGATGTGCAGAACTATTCCCTGTTGGTTTTTGTTGTTGTTGTAGTTTTTGCTTTCTGAACCTATTGCTGGATAAAAGAACCACTGAGCAAAGACCCGTGACATGAAAGAACCATTCCCTGTTCTCTTACATGTCGCTCGTAATTTTATAGACAGCTTTCTGCCTGTCACACGTTGGCTGAAGACTTCTGGTTTACTCAGTGCTTCCTTGCATGGAAGAAATTTCAGACATCTGATCACAGTGGTCCCCTTTCTGCCACATCCCTTCGGAGATTAGTGAGGACCAGTACTGCTCACAGGGTTCACAGTGCAAGCTACCAGAGGACAAGGTAAAGACAGAAGTGGTCACCACACGCTCCCATGCTCTTCCCCTGAACGCTGCTTCTGGCCACGGCAGAGGCACAATACCCAGCTACACAGGCTTCTGCTTTGACCTGAAAAAGCTAATCTTAAACTCCTGTGTCCCAGCTGGCTTGTTTATCTTCACATGAAGGAATGTTAAATGTCCCACGCAAACAGAAGCATGTGATACCTGTGCTTTCCTTCTTGTTTGCTCGGGTCACTTATTCTGGCAATGAAGAAAGCAAAATTTGATACAAGTTGGATTGACAGAAAAGCACTAACTTTATCTGCATCTTCAGATCAAAAATCCTACAGGCAGAGACTAAAAGTAGAGACCCCTGGAATCTCACCAGTCCTCCATGATGATGAATCATTAACAGCTAAAGATTAATCTGGCTACTGTTATTAGTACATGATGAAAGTCAGACTTTGCCACTTTAAATAGGTTTAACCCAGTATTTTATTCTGATCTGCCCTCCTAACCCACAGTGAAAGTCACCTGCACTAGGAAACCCCTTTTAATCTACTTAAAGCCACAGCAAAAAGGTACCAAATATGTCAACCGCTGGGTTATTCCGCTTTCTATCGAAATCAAATTTTCATCTGTTGCTTTTAATTCATCTGTGGAATGTTTTCCTGCCACATTGTTCCTGTGACTTGTGGCTTAGCCTGGTTGTTTCTCTACGTGTTTGTGCTATTTCTTTGTGGTTGCCTTCAGTTACATGGCTTTGGCTCAGCAGACACCTATCTACATTTTGACCTAAAAACAACTACTTCATTAACGTCTATAAATAGCCTGTGCTAAAGCCTGTTGATGAAGGAAATGGTGCTAAGATATCTCAGTTCGTACGGAAGCTTTCCAGCTGTGTGTGTGTTGTTCATTTCAGCTACAAAGGAAATTAAAAGCTGTAACAGCTTTTCCTCAGATCCCCTTTTCCAGCTTTTTCTGTTGCTATCTCTCTCTCCCTGTTTTTGGAAAACAGGGTGTGAGGGATGCACTGTTGGATACAGAGGGGAGGATCCCAGGCACGTTTCCATGAGAGAACATGCGTTGTTTATAACCTTTGAAACAGCGACCCCCAAAATGGAAATGTATTTCAGTCTCCCTCAGAGAGGAAGGTTCAAGGCGTCACAGATGATCACTGCCCTGTTCCTAGAGAAGCACAGGCACTCTTACCCTCACCCTTCCCCCTTTAGGCAAGACAATGAAGAACCCCCCATCTATAGGTGCAGAGAGGAAGAAGGCTTTCCAGAGAAATCAGGCAAACCCTAGACTACTGAAACAGACCACTGAGTACTTCTACATACTCCCCTTGATGACTTTAAATCTTAAATCCCCAAAACTCCCACGCTTCTTGCCACTGCAGGGACTCCTAGCACTCACACAAAATGACTGAGAAATATCAGGGGTTCATGCCCAGCCCCCAAGAGCAAAAAGTAACATTCACAGCTAGTGACTGCTTCTCCTGTTTCAGAAGTTGTTGAAAAGTTGTTCTTGTAATACAGCAGCTGGCACAAAACACCACCACAGAGTCCAGTCTTTGGAACAGACAGGCTGAGAGAACAGGCAGTTCTCAAAGGCCCAGCCAATGGCTCTGGCAAGGTTTTCAAGATGATAAATGCTCTGCGCATCATCCACGGACTGTCTCGTCATGTCACGCTGATGTTCCCTGACCCCAAGGTCTGAGAGCCACCAGGTGAGGGAAGCCAGCAACACTGTCCCCCGTGCCCAGCGTTACCCACTCGCCACTCACCTGTCCGCTGGTTGAGCGCCGTCAGCGACGCCGGCTTCCCCACGACGACACAACCCGGGGCCGCAGCCTCCCCGAGCTGCCTGATGCCGCACTCCATCCACTCGACGTCCTCGACAGCAGGCTTCTCCCACAGCACGCTGCCGTTTGTGCCGTACACGGCAGCAATGAAGGCACATGGAGAAGGGAGACCTGAAGAGAAGAGGCATCAGAGGGACTCCTGCCTGTGCCTACTTCCACTGCCCCGCGCCACCCAGGTGCTGTGCCTTGCCCCGTTCCCTCTCCCCTCCCAGCTAACCCCGTTTTCTCTCCCAGGCCCTTATCTTCATTTCTCTTCTAACAGAAGCACACACTGCTTCCAAATTCATAGCACAGGGGAGAATCTAGACAATGGGCACCACTCCAACACCAGCACCCACCTCGGGACACCTGCCACAGCAGCCTCACTAATTATAACTGAAAGGAGCAGCCCCTACTACAAGGCCTTTTGTTTCAGAGTCAGCTACCTTCGTCCAAACAGGTGCTGTTGGAGCTGCTGCTGCCGTTGGTAGCTCTGAAAGCAAAGATGACATCTTGCACTTTGTCCTCATTCACATCTTCTATAGCAAGAAACTGGTAAGCCACTGTAAAAGAGATCACAAGCCAGGCGCTAGTGAGGATTGCCTCAACCAACAACACAGCTAGCTGGAGGCACACACAAATTCCTAGAGTCCTACTCACTGCCTCCATCTCTGACAGCACAACATTAGGACAAATCAACTTTTGTATTAAAAAAAGGCATCTACGTGAGTACTAAGGGCTGGAAGTTAGTGCCAAAGGAATTTTTTTCCATCCCTCAGAGGATTTGTCTCTTTTTATAGCCAGGCATCCAGAATTTGAACTATGTTTAACAAAGAACAACTCTGCTCTTGGTGTGGGGTTGCTATTCCCAAAATAAAAAAGACAAACAAACAAATCATGAAACCCAGCCCCAGCTATATCATCCTTCTCACTCTCAACTAAAAGCACCCTTCTTTAGCTCAAAGTAGCAGAACTTTAGATTTAGGCATTAAAGCACAAAGTCCCTGCTGCTGAACATTACTTCTGTGTTTATAGCACAAACAGCATACAGCCTCCACATTAAAGAAAAGCTCTGGCAGAAGCAAATGCCCAGTCATCAAGGAGCAGTACGGAAGTTAAAGAGCTAATTGAAACAACTATACGTTGGTGCAGTTAATAAAAAAAGCAAGATGCAATTATTCTACTCCCCTTCCTGTTAGCCACAGAGAAGAATTAGAAAGTCATACTGACAGGGAAAAGATGCCTAATGCTCCCCAAACCTGAGCACAACTTCAAGGGAACACACTTCACAAACCCAACTGCAACAAAGATTTATTCCTAGATACCTTTCCCTATTTCTTTTATTCCAAACAAGAGCAGTCTGTTACCCTGTTAGCGCTTCAGAGCAGCATTTAATTTCTCCATTAGATCCCGTAAGCACCTCCTGGAAGGCCACTCCAATTATGCCGGGCCTTTGCTTATCCAGGTCAGGTATTCGCAGTTCTCGCTCCCAGGGGGAGCACCCCTGCAGGCCCAGCTCCAGATGCTTAGGGAGAGGGCCCCAGTTCAGATCCGCAGCACGTAAGGGAACAGAACTGTTGGTAAGTACTTACTCTGCTGCAGTAAGCTCACCTGCATTTTCATAGCTTTGTATCCATGTTCTTTCTGAAACAGGCCTCTCTGGGCAAGGAATGATAAACGAGAAAGCAAACACAATTATCAGACACAGAAATAATGAGATGAAGAAGGCGGCGGTGCGCCACCGGGACAGCCGAGACAGTTGCGATGACTGCTTGCTGATAATTCTTCTCTCAACAGAGTTTTCATGGTTCTCTTGAGCTTTTACATCCTCTGTCTTCAGAGGGTGGATCTCAGCTTCTGAGTCTTTGTTATCCATCACGGCTCACTCATAAGTATTCAGGCCCCCTTTTCCCCCTTCACCTGCAACAATGGAAAGAGCAGATAAAACACATTTAGGAATATAGAAAAAAATGATAAAATATTCTGTTACTACCTGATATTCACACTGGAAACATTTAACAGGAGGTGACAAGTCAGTGCATTGTCACACAGCTGAACAGAAAGCGCCTCTGGTGCCGGAGGTCTCCTACCCAGAGCAACGGGGAGAGGCAGCAGGACCCCAGAAAAGCAGTGTTTGATCTCCGGAGTAGGAAATCAGCACTGCCAGACCCAGAGCAAGGACAAAAGCGGTGACGGCTTCTGTGCTGAACAGACTGGCTGCCTCGTGAGAAACACACCAAAAGCTCCTTTTGCTGAAAAGACTTCTCACCACCTCCTGCATATTTCAGTCTGACTCCTGGCTGGATAGGTGAAAGGAAACACTCGTGACCTTTATTTCCCAACATAAAGATGTTCCCTGGTGTAATGAGCACATGAGCTTCCCGGGGAGAGGAACAAACACCAACGTATTCTGCGTAGGAGCAAAACAAAGCTATTCAACACCAGCCCTGATGAGAAGCCACTTGATACGTGTTGCAACCCAGCCCTACAGCAGGCAAGAGAACAATTACTTTCCTCTCCGGAGGATAACAAAAGCACAAATTCAGACTAAAATCGGGCAAATTTGATTTCATCAGAATGGAAGAGGAGCTAACAGCTGCTAATTTCATTTCTCCTGCTATAAATCATAATCTGTAATTAATGAAACTGCACTTGGGGAAGACAGGCTCCCCTTCCCACAAATACCCAAACCACTTTTTCCTCAGCCTGACTGAACAGATCTTCCTGCAGGACAGGGGCAGGCTCCTCCCGCCCACTCCAGAGGTGGAGCGAGTACAGCGAAGTGCAGGAACTGCAGCCAGCGGGACCCTTCCCATCAACTTGGCACCGCAGCGGTCAGGAGTTCTGAACTCACAGCCCCGGACCATCCGCAGTCAGCCCAAATGCTCAAAAAGAAGAGGTCACGATAAATGGAAAATGGCAAACACGAGACCGAAGAGGACAGGCAAGACGAACAACTTCAGTCAACTTCTGGCGCTCAGAGGAGCTCCTGCATTCCAGAGGTAATTTCAAGGCAGCAAATTGTCAGCCTCTGTCAGAATACCGTGAGCTACAGCACCACAGGGTCTTTTGCTAATTATCTTCTGAAAAGGAATAAAAGAGAACCTAGTCGGTTACAGAGGTCTGTAACAGTACCCACAACAATAATAATAAAATCTCTCTTTAGATATAGTTTTCAGGCCTCTCTCTAGTGCTTCTTTAAAAAAATAGCAGGAGGAAAGAAATACACAACAACGCATTCCAGTAGCCTTGGAAAAAGCTGCACGACGGTGTCATAAGAAGTTTTATCAGAGCAAATAAACACGGCAACCAAGCCAATTTTCCACTGCCCCACCAGTCACGTGCCCAGCCCGTCTGCCTGAGCGATTTACTTCCCCAGCAGCCAATACCTTAACTCAGCACCACCACACGCCGCAGAGCGTTTGAGCCTTCACCTCGTGTAACGGGGAGGCTCGCTACGCCTCGCGTCTGATGCACGAGTTCATTGCTAGGTTCACGGCGACAGAAGCCCGAGCGGGCAGGCTCCTCGGCGCAGGTGCCACACGCACGGCTGACATCTCGCCTCCCCGCGCCCAAGAGCCGCAGCGAGGAGCCCAGAGGGGAGCCGGGCAGCAAAGAGCAGCCCCAGGGAAGGCCCTCGCAGGGGTGGCTCCCACACGAGAGCTGTCTGCACAGCCAGGCACAGTCGGAGGTAGAGACGGCAAGTCTGGCGAGACAGCACAGCAAAGCGGCGAAGGAGCTGAGCGTTCAGTCCCACTGCAGGGGGGACAAACCGTAAGGGGAACAGAACTACAGCAAGGCAGAAGGC
Organism: Heteronetta atricapilla; assembly: GCA_011075105.1. Lineage (NCBI taxonomy): Eukaryota > Metazoa > Chordata > Aves > Anseriformes > Anatidae > Heteronetta > Heteronetta atricapilla. The sequence continues at coordinate 11,150,415 of CM021744.1, forward strand.
TGACACAGCTGGTGACCAGGACAGCCTGGCACGGCGCTGTCAGCCACCTACCGGACCTCAGCAGGTGCTGGACAAGGCTGCAGCTCTGAAGCACTTCAGCCTAAGCCCTCTGGCACTTATTCTGAGACAGCACATCGAGTACAAGACCTCACTCCAGACGGTTTAACTCAGGCTGCGCAATACCAGGCAAATTCAATTAAATCAATAGTGCAGAAGCCGCACCTTCCAGAGACCTTACTCTAAAGACCTCATCTGCCCTTCCCGTCAGTCGACCAGCAACACCTGAGACAGCTCCACGAGGCTGACTGCTTCAGAACCCACTGCAGGCACTCGACAGCGGTGGGAAGGCTGCAAATGGAAAGAAGAAAAGAAAGAGCTGTTTATTCAGCCCCCCCCAGGCCCGGCCACGGCGGCAGCGAGCTGAGCACTGCTTCGCCGGCGCAGCGGGGAGCCAGCTCTGCCCCCGGAGGAGCGGCCAGCCCTCGGGAGCAGGGTCAAGGTACGAGGCCGCAGTCACATGCTGAGCAAATGATTTACCGGAGCGGAGCAACGACAGCCTCTGCCGGCCCGGTAATGGGGGAAAAAGGCAGCAATTGGTGACGTGACCTCTCCTGTGGTGAGCCAGATGGCTTGTGCCGCACCGACATACCTGTTCTCACCGGCAGGGAGAGGCGGCCCCTGTCCTACACCACGGTGAGGGCTGTGCTGGGGCTCGAGCACAGCCTGGGCAGCCTCTCCAAACACAGCCGCCACGGGGCGGGAAGCCAGGAAACTTCTAGGACACAGAGGAGTGCTTCCAGCACCTGCAAGTCCTGAAAACAGCGCTCAACGGAAACCGGGCTCCTCTCCCTAGCCCCAAATGGGCACCATCTGAACACCACGCTGACGGCCGGTTTCTGTGAGTCACTATAAATGACACCACTGTCATTAGGCTGGGATGAGAACAATTTAAAAAAAAAAACGATAATTATACAGACAGCCCCAGCAATTCCCCTTCTTTTGCTGCAACAGCTCTAGGAGCCACTGGTTACAAACAGCCCTCCATCCCTTTAAAGCTGCTCCTTTCTCTTTCCCTTCAGGATCTGAACGCTGCCCTCCGCACCCCTGCCAGAGGATACAGAGTGCTGGAACAACGACCACAAAGGTCAGAGGCAAAGACTCAGACAATGCAGGAAAATCCCATTGCCCAGTTGCCAAAGTACATGCTGGCAGCACATGAAACAGACTGATCTTTGAACAACAAAGAACTCCGGTAATCAGTTTAATTGGAGACAAGCAGAAAACGATACTGGGCCTTTCGGAAGATTTACCGCCCTCCTGCAGCCGGCATTTTGTCTCCCTCTGGTAGAGGACACGGCACAACTCGCTGGGGCTTCTAACGCCCCCAAGCACCTCGCAATGAAATAGGCTGCGACACGACCTCGTGCTGCTGCGTTATTTACATGTGCTGCCCGTGCTGCATCTCGTGGCTAGTACCGGCTCTCCGCTGGGGGACAGGAGGCTGCACTGCGAGAAACCACCGGAAAAAGACCCCCTAGAAAAGGCAACAATTAGGGACTCCACACGACCGACGTACCCAGAGGGCTCTGTACCTCGCACGACCTCCCTCGCTGGTGCACGCTTCCATCCCCCAGCTCTGCAGGCCATTCCCCCACACCAGCACAGCGAGTACCAGCTGGCCCTGCTCAGGACGGTCCCTGCTGTCCCCGTTCTTGTCCCATGGCAACGACGCCGCTGTCGAGCCAAGCGCAGTCCCCCAGCGCAACTCACCTTCGTGGCGCACTGACCTTCCTCTTCTCCTGAAGCTACAGCTTCAAGATTTGATCTGAATCAAGCCAGTGAAACTTGTGCAGCAAGCGGTCAGTGCCGAGCTACACCTAGATCTGAGGCAAACTGTTATTACCAGAGAGCTGGCGCTGCTCGAGAAGTGCAGAGAACCACATCAAGCCAGATGTACGATCACTGGTGACACTAATCATTTAAGTATGAGCGTGATGGAAGGTTTAACTCATTTTCCACCCATAAAATACCGAAACATGTTCCTAATTACAGTAATCTCACAAGATGCCAGTTCTTCCTGGAAATTTCCTAGCAATATATCATACCTAGATCTGCTGTTCAACACGTTCACGTTTTTCACAGGGTGATTAAGTCAGATTACGACTGCCTGTTTTAATAACCCAAATGCAGCGCTTGATCTTTTGTGGTGCTGTTCTTTAAAACACCGTACAGGTTTCTTTTGTTCCAGCAGGAATTGTTGAAACCCCGCGCTGCAACCCACGGCGACCAAACAGCTTCCAAATGCTGCTCTGCGTAAGGCGCAACATTCTCCTCGGGGTTGTCTTCCAAAGCTGGCTGCAGTCGTGATGGGAGGCACCGCGAGGCACTGCAGTCAGCTCGCTGGGCAGCCACCTGCTGCAACATCAAGAAATTAATGACAAGAAGTGCCAATTTTTTCCCTTTTCTGCAGTCCTACTTACACCGGGATCCAGTCAGTAGAAAACAACAGTTAAGATTTCCCCAGACGGAGATTTTCCTCTCCACATGCACTCGGACTGCACTCCATACGTAAGTGTATCGTTCTGCTGGGTCACTGGCAGCTCATAGCTCTCTCGACATGAAGTCCCAGCCACCGGCTCGCAGGGAGAACTGCTGCAGGCAGCTCATCCCCTTCCGACACCGCGAGGCACCTCCGGCTCCTTCTGCCACCCCGGCGGCCTTTGTAAGGCCACGGTGTGTAACTCGGACCTCAGGGCTCAGAAACAGCTGCTGCTAGAGCTGTCCTCCCTCCCTTCCCACATTCTTGCTGGTTTTCTTCTGTTAACACCAGGTGCTTCTTAAGAAGTGATGCTTCACCCTCCACGACAGCCACAACCAGCTCCAGAGGGCAGTCACGGTAAGAGAATTGGAAACTTCTCCGGAGCACAACCACTTTCGGGAAGTGATGCCCCTGTCATTTGTAGGAGAAAAGTCAGGTTTTCCTGGGCAGGTTTCACTGCAGTCACGCGTTCAAGTGGAGAAACTTGGTCAGTTCAGTCAAGAGCAAAGCACAGACCAGTATTTGCCCAAGACGGCAACGGGGAAAGCATCATCCTGAGACACAGACCTAAAGGACAGCACTAAAGCTGCAAAGCTACGTGGAACTGATTATAGGTTAGGCCTGTAATAATAACCAAGCAACGAAAACACGGGCAATTTATCATCCCAGAACTTGTAAGTGCCTCTGGATCAAAGCCACTCACCCTCACTGATTGCTGCAGACCCCTTGCGTCAGCCCTAAGAGCGCTAATTAGCGAGCTGTGCAAGCCTGTGGCATCACACACGTCCCCACCGCATCCACAGCGCTTCCCAGCTCACGTCAGAAGCTCAGCGGCTTCCCCGCCGCCAGACACCGAACAGAGGAGGTCCTTCGGGGAGTTCACCGGGCATAAAGCTCTTTGGGAGGTGCTGCAGTCGTTTGTCGTACGTTTATTTCAAAGAAAAAGAGGAATTACATTTTTTAAGTCGAGAGCTTGTTCCATAATCCTCACTTACTGCACAGGTCACAGCCTGGGACCCACGGGGGTCTTCCTGCTGCCACAGCCGAGCGAGGCTCAGGGCAGCACCGGGCGATGGCCTTTTGCCACCCGCTGCTGTCACTGCTGGCCACCTCCGGGACAGACGCCCAAATAAATTGCCTTTTTTTTTTTTTTTTTTTCCCCTTTTTTGCTGTCCCAGAGGAGCCCACTGCCAGGCTGTTAGAGCGCAAGCCTGGCACCCAGCCCCCGAGCAGGCCCCAGGGCTGCCCCTCTGCTGGAGGCCCAGGGCCCCCAGCACTTAGTGAGGAGTTTTCACTTTCCAAAATACGGGGAAAGAAAAGGTGGAAGAGCCCCGTTGGAGACACTGAAACGATTCTTATTTCTGCCAGAAACGTGCTAATTCAGGCCTGCACGCCGAGCCTGTGCTCTGCGGAGAGAAGCGTTCACTGGGGACCGGAATAACGCTGAGAGGTGCGGGGAGCTGCGGGGCTTCCTTCTGCGCTTACAGGATTGCTCCACGGAAAGGTTGGGGTTGAAGGGCCCCCAGAGCCCAGCCAGCCCCCACGCCCTGCCGTGGGCAGGCACCCTCCCGGCAGGCCGGGTGCTCAGGGCCCCGTCCGGCCTGGACTCGAACAGCTGCAGGGACGGGGCACCCACAGCTTCTGCGGGGCTGTTCGGCGCCCCACCGCCCCCGGAGCGAAGCGTTTCCTCCTGAGCTCTGACCTGAACCCCCCTCTTTCAGTCTAACACCCTTCCCCCTCGCCCTATCGTGAGATACCCACCTTTTACCAGCTCCCCTCACGCAAGGCCCTGGCAGGCCGCTGCGAGCCCTCCGCGGCGCCGCCTCCCCTCCGGCGGCACCCCCCGCAGCCCCCTCCCCAGCTCCCCGCAGCCCTGCCCGGGGCAGACACACGCACACAGCCTCGCACGGACTCACCCCGCCGCCCCCTCCGCCTTCCTCCCCCTCCGCCGCTTCCCGGCTGCCGGCGGAAGCCCCGGCCCCGGCCCCGCCCCGGGACGCGCGGCCGGAAAAAGGAGGCGGAGGCGGGGAGGGAGGCAGCGAGCTTTAATGCGGGGCCGCGCCGCGCACGGGGCCCGTACCGCACACGCGGGGCCCGTTCCGAACATGCCCGGCCCGTACCGGACCCGCCCGGCCCGTACAGCCCGGGGCTCGCCGCCGCGCACCGGGCCGCAAGGCGAAGCAGTTTTACCGCAGCCCCCACGGACGCGGCACCCCCGCGCTATTTACAGCCCGCTGGGGCCGCTCCCCTGGCGGCCCTGCTGCCCCCCCGGCCGCCTGCTCCCTCTGTGCCTGCCCGGCCCTTGGCTCTGCCCGGCCCCCAGCTCCCCCGGGGCGGCCATGTTCTGAGGGGAGCGCACAGCAGGGCAGGGCGGGTGCTGGCCTCCTCTGCGCACAAATCAGTCCGGATTTTCCCCTCTGAGCACATCTCGCACCCGGTATCTGTAAAGGTTTTGGTCACCCTCACAAAATCAACAGCTGCTGGCAGAGGGGCAGCAGGGCCGAATACCGTCTGCCTTAACCGGAGGAGCGAGGCAGCTCCCAAATGCTGGAGACATAAAAGTGAGGTGGCTAAACACTAAAAGGAAAAAAAAACCTCTTAACATGTACAAGAAAAAATAATCAAATTAGAAGCAGTGCTACTGATGATTGCAAACTCCAACTGTGCACGGGGTCAGGTAAGATCTTTTGAGAAGGGCTTAAGCATTACAAACATGCCAGCAGCTCAGCTCTCCAACCGCAGCACTATCTCCCTGCCGCACCCATTGCATCACAACAAACACGGGGCGAGCCGCCGGCCTGAATTGAAAACGATCGGTCAGATTTATTTATTCCTACTAAAACAAAACCTGTTAAACAGTACGTAACTCTGTGTCTCTACAAACTCACAGCTATCTGCCAAACAATAAAAATTCAAAACTACAAAAGATGAGTTGTATTCAGTAAATATAAATGGGAAATTTAGGCTTTGTGTAGAATGTTTATCAGACTATTTACAGTGCAACACAGATCATTTGAGTTCAGATCTCGCCAGCTTCTCTCTCTTCTGATCTCTTGGAACGAGATTTGCCATTTGTGCTCTCGTGCCGCCTCTCAGAAGAGCTCTTCTCTTTTCTCTCTCTGTCTCGGGACTTCTCTCTTGAAGATCGATCTCTAGAAGATCTGAAGTACAAAGGAAACCATTGCTATAAGCTCCACAGCTGAAAGAATTGGAAAGAAATACCCACAAAACAGCAAAATCTTTCCTAACAGGGCTATGACATAACACAAGTTTCTTACAAAAACGTGCCCAGGTACTGTAATGTCAGGAGTGTTGTCCAAATAGAACCCCCGGCCCCTCTGCACACAAAGCTTGCAATGCTGAGTGCGGAGCACAGCCTCTGTTAGTCTCTCCTCAGAGGAATCCCTTCACAGCTGTTGCCACAGGGTCACTCTGAGGTGTTCCCTGGGTGCCTTGCTAGTTTACTAGGCTGTACTAAAGCACCAGCAATTTCTTCCACATCTGTCATTCAGCACTGTTTGTGTCTTTTATAGTTTTGGTTTTTTTTTTTTTTTTTTTGGTTATGCTTTAAGCTAGCAGCCTTCTGCTCAACTGCTTTAAATACCAGCTGTATTCTTTGGACTCAAAGCCTTGCTCAGGCCTAGGCTTTTGTCACTCAGCATCTGACAAGCAGTCACCCCAAGCATCCTGAGTTCCAAGTCAGGATGATGCCAATTTTTAACTTGGAACACGCAACAGGCCAATCTTTTCACAGCCTGCTCAAATGATAGCTACAGATTTACAGATTTTCAGCAGCGCTTCATTGCGTCAGCCCACACAGAATTAAGCAGAGGCTTTCATACTAGAAACAATCTTAAAAGGCTCTTATTCTGTATGATTCATGCCAACTGTTAGAAATCTGCTTATCAACTAGGTGCTGGCCCTGAATTCTCTCTAGCAGCAGGTTGGACTCAGTACACAGGTCCTTCTTTGCAGTCACAAGAGGACCTGGCAAGTATCTCAGAGGTTCCAGCTTTCCTTCATGTTGATTTTAAGGTTTGGAACTCGTGTACAATTACATTAAAACCTTACAGCCCTCTGTATCTTGAGCCACTTCATGTTCATTACTTTAAATTGTGTCATTTAACTGGAAGACAAGAGACAATTAGTCAAACAGACTCATGTTAACTCTTTTCCTGTCCCCGCAACAGGGCATGTTGTCCGTAGTTCTCTTACCCTCGGACCTCCAGGTCCTGTGACAGGCTATTTCTTTCTAGAAAGAAGACTTCAGACTAGCAGAAACAGAATGTAGTTTTGTTAACTCTCAGAGTGAAAACAGAAGCTACACTCTTTTCAGGGAATAGCACTGTCCTGTTTGTTTTCTTAAACTGACGCTGGTCTCTCCCCAGCTCAGTAATTTTGTGGAGGTATGTCAGCACGCCAATCCTCCTACAAAATGGTCTGATTGAATGTGTTCAAGGTTTTCGAAGTCATCCCTTACCTGCTCTTTAGTAATAGTTATTACAGGGTCTTCCTCACTTCCTAATTGTCCAAACTTCTTTTCTTTATTTTTCATGTTCAAGACAGATTTAAAAAAGGACTTTAGTATCTCAGCCATTGGAGAATCAACAGTATTTAAACACACACACACCCCCCACGTATTAACAGATTTTTTTTTTTTCAGACCATTATTCCCCTCCCCTTTGTTGGGTATTTTTAAAACGTGTTCTTTTACCCCTTAGCTAAAGTGACACAAGACACAACAGCAGGTTTGTTTCTCAAAGTGCATTTAAATGGGGGTGCCCAATAGGTGAGACGCTCCTTAAGCGCTCCCCTGTTAACTAAGGGCATTAAAATAAAGGCTAGATCCTAACTTCAGCAAGCACCTGGGGGTATACTTGCTCCTGTATTTGGAAGGGCTGTAAGGAAATACACGGTTTCATTTCAGTTTTGCTAACACTCCTACATATACACACCCCCTTCAGCCTTCCTCCAGCACAGGGGGTGTGCTGCTGAGTTTCAGAAGAGACTTAAAGCCCTTTCGCAGACTGTGGGGTTTCTCCCCAGTGACAGAATGGCATACTCCTCCTTCCAGCTGTTTTTCTCCCTCACCCAATGGAGATTTGTAAAAAATCTCTCACCTAGCCTTTTTGTTACCCTAACAGAAGGCCTCCCCCAGTTCCCAAATCATACTCTTCTCTTCCCCACACCAGCACTAAGAACAAGAAGCTGGGAAGCAGAAGGCAAACACAGAAATGTAATGTCAGAACTGCCTCTGCTACTTGGGTTTTACATGCCTGGGGAGGCTGAGTGAGCACCAGCATGACTATGAGCTGCTGCTTATGCAAGAAATCCAGCAATTTCTCAAGGCTCAGCACCGCAGTTCAGGGAATGACAGTTTTATCTCTTAAGACTGCACTCTCAAGCTGGGACCTTGCTGCACAGGCACTGTGCCCACATGAGGCCATCTACAGATTGCCACTGGGGAATACTGCTTTGGCCCAGGAGCTGGTACAGGGCACTTGCAGCTTCTAACTTGAGAAACCAGTCACACTCCTGCTCACTCTAAGGATCAGAAGAGGTTCTCTGTGATGCCAGGAACTCCCCTTTGCAGAGAAGCACTTGTGTGAGGAATACATACTTGTGTTTTGAACTCCTGTCTCTGGACCCCCGCCGGTGACCTCGGCTGTGGCTGCGGGAACGGCTCCGGTGGCGCCTGTGCCGGTCTCGGGACCTGGAGCGAGACTTCCGCCGTTCACGGGAAGCTGACCTCGAGCGCCTCCGCCTCCTATCCCGAGACCGTGACCTGAAGAGGACACAGACTGCCTCAGAGACGGGCCAGTACACCTGCACCCATCAGACATTCCAGAGTGACACCTATCCCAACATCAGCCCTCACCGCCTCGGCCTCACCCTACCAAGACAGAAAGCAAATCACCCCCAGGGCGAACACACTCCTCCCTTCCTGGGCTCATGCTACCAACAAAACGCCGAAGGGTAAATTCGAGTTGATGGGGAGCTTATGAAAATCACTTGCACCACTAACATCAGCATGTGGCGATGCCTAGAGCACAGCCCACCAGCTGTAATATCTTGCCTCACTCTGACTGAAGAAAGAGAAGGGAAGGCAAAACAAATCTAATGTGAAATTGCTGTAACCTGTATGGCAGCCTGCCAAAAGGAGTCCCCCTTGTGAGAGTACTGCACTCTCAGAACAGATTTGTTTCAATCTGCTCTAAAATCAAAACAAAGGATGCCAACGTATATGGGAAACAGGAGAGAAGATGACCTCCAGGTACACGATCACTTACAGAATGCTGTCATACTATAAAGGCAAGCTCTTCACAGAGATGTTGGGGCTTTCATCTCAAATCCTTTTGTTTTTTAATTATATATGTATTTTTTTTTACATCTGAAGTATTATATATAATAGATACATTTCAGATACAAGTACTATCAAAGGGTATTAGACATTTATTGAAAAAGGTATCGAGTATGTTCTTAGACTGGTATTCGGGAGCACACAGCACCCTCTGTCCTGCCTGGGCTGGCCAGCAGATGCTTTCTAGTCCAACAGGTGGACTAGAAACTAGTCCTACTTCTTTCAGGGAGTGTAACAAAGTGACTGTGGCACAGAATTAACTCCATTTATGAGACCCATGAAAAAACACAGTAACTAGACAGAAACATAAATAGGCATTTGGGAGAACTGCACTCACCTTCGACGATCTCTATTTCTTGATCCAGACCTACAAAGGAGAGGAGAGTTAAGTGAGAGAAGGTATGGCATAGTCAGTGGCTTTGTTCCCTGTGAAACCCATCCACCTGGTAGCTTGCCACAGGAGCAACAATAATATGACAATTAATATGTCATTTGAAAAAGCTTGCCATATAAGCCAGAAAATGTTTTATTAGCTTCAAGTGGGGGCGGAGGGCTGTCACAGTATTGTCTAAAACTGAAGAACGTTGCAGAAACACTGGTTTCTACAGGGCTTGTTTGTCGTTTCCCAACTCCGTGCAGAGCTTTCTGTCAGAATAGAAAAAATCTACAATCCAATCCCGGTCTCTGCTAATACACCACTACAATGCACCTTTCCAACTTCCCATTTGCTGCGTGTATTCAGCATGCACTTTTTACCCCCTGCAGTCTAACATCAACGAGATGAACATTTGCACATAAAAGTGCCACTCTCCAGTCAATGGCGGGCCAGACACTCAATATTCTGATTTTGGTTCCTTTGAGGTAGTTGAGGTTTGAATAAGGAAAAGCACAGTGTTTTCTTACTCATCGTGAATATTTAGCAAACATTAGATAGAAATTTGCATATTTTTTTCTGTTTCAGAAAGATGAGCTAGAAAAAAAAAAGAGGAAACAAACACAGGAAGAATTATTACTGAAAAGTAACGGATACACTGAAAATGCTTCATCCCATATTATAAAGCACCTTCAGAAGAATCATCCAGGTCTCATTCTGTCTTGCACTTCCATGGCTTCAGAGTTCCTTTATGGAGCTCTCAGCTTAACTGTAAGCATTAGCTTCTGACAGTCTGTAAATAACATTACAGTTCTTTCAACTCCTGAAGCACCCTTACTCAGCACCACTCAAGGAGCTGCTATGCCTGGAGGACAATGCCTTTCCTTTTTCTCTATGGCCACATTCAAAGCCAGCCTACCTCCAAACATCACACAGACTGAACAGCCTCTTTCTGCTTTACTTGACAGGCAGCCAGCCTGTTTAGTGACTTAGGCTTGAGCTCTTAACTGCTCCCACTGCACACAGACTCACAGGGGATGCTCCAGCTCCGCAGTCACAGAACTGTTTGGCAGCTTAACAGGAGATGCAGCTGAAAGTTACACATGGATAAAATTAAAAAGAGAAAAGCATCTACTTTATTAATACATTTTAAAACCATACCTGGATAAGACAATATTAAGAGAATCAACGTGCCCTGACTTCCCTTCACAATGAATAGGATAGTTCAGTCATGGCAGCAAGAAAAAACAAAAGTTTAGAAAGGACTTCGGGTAAGAGGAGTGTAAACCAGGTAGAGCTGAACTTGGGAGTCAGGTGAAGAAACCTTGCACTGAGGCCACTCATCACAAGACCAGATGAAGGCAAAGCTGATAAACCAGGAGAGCAAGGCAATAGCCACACACCTACTTTCTCACGTAACAGAACCTGTCAGAGCCGCAGGACCTACTGGAGAGGCCTGGCAGGCAGTTGTTTTTCTTGATGGTTGTCATTACTCCAAGTTCTTAATGTTCATTTCCTCCCGATCACTTTATTCTGAATCACTGGGGAACACATCCACACGAAGCTACTCCACATCCCTGCAAAGCCTGGTTGCCCTTCCGTGACTGTGATCTGAGCAAGAGCACACACACACTCCTGATAATCACTCCATAATGCTAAGCTTTGGAAATTCAGGAAGCATCCAAAAAAAGCACTTTCCTTACTAGCCTGACTCAGTGTACATCAGGACACAGAAGATGAATGCTGCCCAGCAAAGTCAAAAGCTGCACTTTATTGTTTTTTTTTCTGTCCTGCATCACAGAGGCTGTGTGCTGAGTTTCAAAATCTATGTTTTGCCTGACTTACTAAAAAGGAAATCCGTTCAGCAACTCCAGTCTTGTTTGCTGGTGTACTCGGCAAGCAAATACCGATGTCTGCACTTCCAAACATGCCAGCTCTCCAGAGAATTTCAGTCTTAAGGTCTCACTGGGTAGCCAGCAGTCACCAGCAACACCGAACACAGGCCAGAGGACCTCTCTGCATTCACCACTAGGGGCAACAAAACAGTTCACTCATTCCTATGTGGAAAACAGTTTATTTGACAAATTAATCAAGTTTGTAAGAGTTAAGAGTTCTTCAAACCCATCCACGGGCTTCCATAATGTGTTACAGTGCCTATAAACTACCAAAGACTTCTCAAAGTTAAGTGGCATTCCTCCTGAATAACCCCCTGAGGACACTGCACATGAAGTGCAGTGTCAATAAAAGTTACCCAGGAAATACGTTTTTTGTGGTTCCTTAAGTTCTGCTTAAGACAGGTAGAAGTTGCTAGAAGTCACTGATCCATTTCGGTCAGAAACCCCCCCCTGTAAGCACGGCATTGCACAGCACCCAGAAGAGCAGGTACTTAGAAATCAAGAAATCTGGGCTCTAGTCCCAGCTGACATTAAGCGTCCACTGGGAAAACTATTTTCCTTCTTTGTGTGAAGTTCCCATTTTAGAGAGGAAAACTATTTGACCTCCCCTATACGTCACTCCTGGCTCCATCAAAACATGTAGTTTTTTGGCATCTGAACAGAGGAGCAGAGAGGTGCCTCCACACAGAGCAAGGGGAAAGGCTGCCCACAGACTTCAACTAGTGCAAAGTACGAAACCAGCAAGAAATCAGACACCAGGCCAACTCATCACAATTCTTAAAACTGTTATATTTATAGCATGAAATATTCAAAAACCCCTTATCAGATGCATCCATACGCGAGCTACCTGTGCTGTGAACACAAGAGGCTCCTTAACTCCCAGGAACTAAGATTTTGGGAATACACAAAATACACAAGTGCCTCAGAAAGAAAGCAGAGATGGGGCATGGGGAGATGCAGACCAAGTTAGAGATCCAGAGTGCTCTTCCAGAAGGGGGGGGGGTGAACAAATTTCATGCAGAAACAAACTCCAGGAATACAAGAGACTACGGAGACAGACACACTCAGTCCAGGTTACAGTGGTCCTACTGTGAGGCTGAACAAGCCTACCACAAAGCAGCTGCACGGGAAGATACTTCCTGTCTCATTTCCATCTTTGTCTCCAGAATACCAACATAGGTCAGTCCCTTTTGTCTGACTCTTGGGTTCAGCAGCCAGTTCCACATTCTGTAGCTCCCAAGTATAACTGCACTGCTGACAGCCTTGCACAGAGGCCAGAAAGCTGTGAGGCTCATCATAAAGTGCTGCAGTTCAGCAGAAAGCTGCCACATGAACCTGCACTTCCTACGACACCAGGCAATCCACAGTCAGAGACCCCATATAAAATTATCAGGGAATGCCATGACAATCTGGAGCTTACATCTTCACCATGCACCACAATCGCCAAGCCCCAGACCACAGAAAACCAAGGTCCTTCAGTTCTGGTACTTGTTTGCTAGCACTACCAGAAATGTATATCCAGAGGCAGCACCACCTGAGAGCATGCTGCACTTACAGATCTCACGTGCCTCAGAGACGGATGCCTGAAACACACTCCTCAGTTATCACTGAGGGTCAAGAAGAACTCTTCACATGCAGCAAGGTGTTTTTTTTTTTTTTTCAGATTCAAGAAGTACAAAGACTGTGAGGAAAATCACGAGGTAACTGGCAAAAAGCTGTGACAAGAACAACGCTCCTACTCAGCCACTTCCTCTGCATGACCACCATCAGTAACTAGCCACTCTCTTCATGCCAGGCTGTTTACACACACCAAAGAATTAGTTCTTCCAGTTCAGCTGGCAAGAGGCAGAAGAACTTGTCATGAGAATACCAACGTGTAGCCACTCCCAGGCTCCAGGATTACACGTGTATGAGCAGAAGGTGACACACGTGGCCACAACCGCCACAAACAGCCACTCCTTGGGATCCTTCTGAGCAGGACAGCCCAAGGATGTCCTGGAAAGCATTCTCCAAAGCTGTGCCAGAAGCACCTCACTGTTATTGCAGAAAAGTTTGAGTACTGTCTCCACTCTGCTGTCATCTTCTAGCCTAGAAGCAAGGGCTACCCAGAGAACTTCTGTATGATGAGAGCCATTTGAGCAGACCTAGCACTCATTCTAAATTTTCCCACTTGGATGCACTAGATGAGGTCATCTCATCCAGACTCCCAGCAACAGGGACTAGACCAATATAACCCTGAAGACTGCACGTCTTCTGAGCTTCTATCTTTCAGATACAATGTGGAGGTTAAAATAATACATAGTCACTTTAATGTGGGGACTCTGCATGTATTTTCATTTCAAACTGAACGCTAAGGTGCTCACACAGCATCCAGAGCATGTCCAACAGCTGATCCAGCAGCACATTCTGCTTTCCTGCAATACTCAGATCCAAGAAATAGGCTTATTTCAATAACTGTTTCATGAAGCAGGTTTTGACTTTCACCTACCGTCTGCCCATTCTCTCCTCTCGTTCTCTCTCTTCTCTCCGTCTCAAACGATCCTGGTTTCTCTTCTCTTGCTTTTCTGCTACTGTTTTCTGGAAAAAAAAGTTCACATCGTATTTCAGCCATACAGTAACAGTCTCCCTGCAGATCTCTATCCTATTAGTGTAAAGAGACAGGGAACTGTTTCCCTGTATTTTATGTGCTAGTCCAGATCTCCATAGAGGTTCTCATTTTCCTTACAACTGCACTAACGTGCATCAGCACAACAAATGCCACTCACAAATCTGCTGTGCTTGTGCTCTAAGTGACGAGCCCATAGGCTTTGAGGCAAGGGTCTGTCTCACCACAATTACAACAGAACAGAACAGTGCTCTGGCCTTGTGCCACGATCAATCAAGGCACTGACCTCAATATTCTGCCAAATGAGTAGGGCACAGGAATCACAGTTCTTACTCCAGCAGGCTAAAGGTTCCTGCTTGCCATTACAAACCATTCCAGAAAGCTTCTAATCAGCACCGCAGCTACTGCAGACCTCCTTCCTTAACAGCACTATATGGAACTCCAGTTAAAGCATTTCACTAAGAGCTCTCAAGTGCTCTTCCATAGTCAGAAAACTCAGTGACAAATTGCAGCCAAACCAATGAGAAAGACCATTACTACAGCCACATGTAGTTAAGGCAGAAATTACAGCAGGGGTCTAGTTTGACTAATTCTAAGGGTACAACATCAGTCACACAGAACAGACTGCACAGTGAGGCTAGGCAAACCTCCATCTGAAGTTTCCAGGATTCAGAAATCAGAAATTTCTGGGCTTGTACAAGCACGCTGAAAAGAATTCTATATAAACTTAATGTAAATGCTGAATATCCGCAGTACTGCACGAAGGTTTAAAACAGACAAGATTACCCGCAGCTGATCCAACTTCTCACGAATCTGAATGAAACCCAAGTGTAATTTGCCTCCAAAGTGGTCAGCAAGACGCCGGTCATTGTCATGGAGACCAAGATACGCTGAGCAGACTTCACACACACGCAGCTTCTGCTGTTGGAAGCTGGATGCAGGCATTGAATTTCGGTATTCTTCCTGAAGGAAGGCAAGAAAAAAAAAACAAAAAACAGGCAAATGTCAATGAGCCCTTACACAGCATCAACCCTCCAGGGTAACCCATGCAAAAAACAGCACTGCTGCTTTCAGGGATCATAAAAGCACCCTCAATATAGAGGTGCTGCCACACAAAACACTTCCCAAGTGCTGCTAAGCTGCTGGTCTGTCCCTGCAAGTAACTAGTGACCAAATCTTTCAGAGGAAGAATTGCCCACCAACCCCCCAAGACATGTCTCTTCACCAGATGTTTCTAAAGAGCTTTTGTTTGTGTGTCACACTACAGCACCAACTACTTCCCAGCACATTGCTGAAACTGAATGAGGAGGTGCTGGCAGAACAGGGAAAGAGGTAGGAACTGCCCCGCTGTTTATCACACAGCCTAGCTCAACCAGCTATTACAATTCCCAGAACACCACCATACCTCTGCCTCTTTCTTTTTTGCTCGGACTTTTTCCACTTCCATCAGGATCTTTTGAGACTCGTCAACATTTCCTTCAGCTCCCAGCTGTTCAGCTTTAGCTAGGAGTTTTCCAATGTCTTCATTCAGTTCATGTACTTTCTCTGCCTAAAGAAAATAAGAATTTTTTTGATAAGACAAAAACCTTGCCAAAGACTGCAGGACAACTTTTCCTTTTTCTTTAAAAGGGAACACCCATTTAACATAAATAAGCCATTGCTGGAAGATTATCAATCTCCAAAAGTAAAAGGAATCCCAACAAAAAGATGTTGGTAGGCTAACTACAGGTAACACAGTTCTAGACAGGTAGTAAAGTAAGGTAAAGGTGGACAGGACATCATCAGTTCTGCTGCAAACTGTGGCACATTCTTGGCTTATTGGACAGGAGAGAATCCACAAAACCAGCTTTGGAAATGTGTTTTGTACTGGCCTGGTGAAAGAAGTGCCCAATGAGGAAATTACACGAGTATCAAGCTACATGGAAAGACAACAAATCATGGGATAGATTTACTACTCTAAGCTGTTAAACGAACAGTGAATAGGGGAAAAGAAACCTATCTACTTTATACACATGCTAAAGCAACATTTTTAGAGTTCATATTTTACCCTGCTCTAGCCCTCTGACCCAGACACAAGAACAGCCAGAGCAGCATTGGAGGGTGATGGCGGGAATCCACCAAGTCTTCATGGAGCACAGCTTCCCAGCACCAATGGTGTCAGGAGGCAGCAGAGCACCAGCGCTCTTGCACAGCCTTTCAGAACAAGGGTTTAATGAGAGGATGATACCTTTGCAGACACTTCAGCGCTGATCTCTTCCTGTGTCTCAGCCAGGCGCTTCTTAGCCAGTTCTGTTCTCCTGTCACACTCTGCAATGAAGGATTCCAGGTGATCCATAGCCTGCACATTCAGAAAGACAGTTGTGAACCCAGATGCTCTCCATGTGTCAGACCTAGATTTGACAGCCAACAGCTAGCTGGTGCAATCTCCATACAGTGCACAAACAACTTCAAGAACAGATGCCTTGAGAAAAACAATATATAAAGCTTTGCAGAAAGTCAAAGAAAAAAACCTGCCCTAAAGTCTGTCACCTGTCTGGAACCTGACAGCTCCTTTACTCTGACATGTAACAATTCACAAATAACTGCTGCTTTGTACTGCACCTTCCATTACATGAGCAACAGGTGCAAAGATAAAAAGCACTGCATGAAATCAGAAGATGACTGTTCTTCCACTAGGCCTGTACCATCAGAGAAAGCTAAATCCGGCCAGAGGTGAAATCACAGAGCAGAAGGCTTCTAATGTTAATTCTTCTTCTGGGACAGGCCATTAGGCTACGGTGACCTGATACAGAGCAGGAGGTGTGGGACGCAAGGAATGCCATGAGAGCCTCCCAGCTAGCGGGACTGCTGGGGTTGCAAGGGTCATAATTACGTTTACAATTTGAAGTCAGCATCAAGCTGACATTTGGGAAGGGACTGCACATTCTTGCCAGACAATGTGTCAAATAATAGGGTTAGCTGAAATAGCCACTGAGTTCTGTTGTTCAACCAAGTATCTTCAAAAAACATCCTCCATACTTACATCCAGCTCAAAAAACAGGTCTCTCTCTTTGCTTGCAATCTCATAGTCTGCCCTCAATGCCAAGTCATGGATCTTTGTACACTCTCCCAGGTCCATTCGCTGTTGAAAAAGGAAAATCAATGTGAGAACCCCCCGCACTATGGCAACAAGCAGCAAATGCTTAACTCTTGACAGGTGCACGGCATCAAAATAAAGTCTCTTCAGGAAGAAGAGCTTCCTCTTAAACTGTCATAACAGAACGAGCCAGAAATACCACATGCTTGCTAGAACCACTCTTCTAGGAGCTCCTAGGACAACAATAAAGCACCCCAAACATTTTAAGTCCAGTCCTACTCCTGCTGTAGGTCACAGCAGTCTTACAAATTGCTGGGAGGGAGCTGGAAGGGCACAGCATGCTGCAGCAGGAACCTCTTCAACAGGCACCAACTCCAAATACCTCGTGCTTTGGAGCTACAGAACAGCAAAACAGAAAGCTTTGTACCCTAAGTTCAAAGCTCACATCTGCATCAGAAAGAGTATCAGTAACATAATGAAACACGCAAGTCACAGAACACAGATGGAATGCTCTGTCAAAAACAAATGCTCTAGGAGGAAATCCTTCACTCAGAGGGCGGTGAGGCACTGAACAGGTTGCCCAGCAAGGCTGTGGATGTCCCATTCTTAGAAGTGCTCAAGACCAGGTTGGATGTGGCCCTGGGCAACCTGATTTAGTGGGTGGAATCCCTGCCTGTGGCAGGGGGTTGGAACTCGATGAGCTTTAAGGTCCCTTCCAACCCAAGCCATCCTGTGATTCTATGATTCTAAGAACAAAGGGACCTAGGGTAAAAAGGGGAACGGTTACTAGAAAAGCAGAACTCCATGCTCAGCTACAGCACTTATAATTCTACAGCTCGCCCTTCCCACACGCAGCTGCAACTTTAAAACCCACCAGCTCAACAAAGCTAATTCCTACGCACAAGGCATGGGAATTAAAGAGCATCTCCTCTCCCAGAAAGCCCTGACTTGAACGCTGCTCTTCACCTCTACTGCAGTTAATGCTTCTTAAATTTGTTGGGTTTCCCCAGTCTGGTAGCTAACAGCCAAATAACTGACTTTAATTATGCATTCAGAACACGGAAATTGCATTTCTATTATCAACATGTAACAGAGAACATTCATCTTACTCTTAAAATAGACAAAGAACATGACATTTCTGAAAGCCAAAATAATAAAAGGCCTAAGCATGAGCCGCAGCATGCTGTACAGGTGGCAGGGTGCAGGTCATCTCGTGGAGAACACCCTGACCAGTCACATCCTTTTCTCTCCTGATCACTACCAGTCCCAAGGAGCCCAAACCTAAACACGGTGACACTGAGCCAGAATGGCAGGAAAAGCTAAATACGGCTGAACTGGGACCAATGCAGAATCCCAGCAAAACGCCACAAACTAAAGCAGGGGGTGCCAGGGGTACGTACGTGGAGCAATGCATTCAGCCAGCAGCAATAATCACTTTTTTTAAACAAAGAAAACAATTCAAAACGACTTGCCACTATGTTATCTTCCTCACTTTGCTCAGATTTGCCAGAAACAGGAGACTACAGATAAGAAGGCTACAGACACTCTATCCAGGAATAGCCTGGTTGAGCTTTCTAACAGTGGAAACATAATGCTTACAAAAAAACCATTGTTCAGGTACTTTCAGAGCTTAAAGTTTTCATCTTCAGGCAAGCCCTTTCAAGGAATGCTGAAGAGCTACTGTAATTTTGCCACAAAATCTTCCCACATTAGAGCATGACGTCACTTAAACCTTTTAATTGTATGGTCATTCTACTGAAATCCCTTTCCGATGCAGGGAGAAAGAGCAATCCTCCTTGGATTGTCACAGATCACAAGTATTCTCACCTGAACTCTTCTCGCAAGCTGAGCCACAGCCCCATTTCAGAGAAGGACCTCCCACCCAAAGCTTCAGAATAGCCAACGTGTCCTTTATTCCTCTCACTCCGTTAAAAGGCAACAAATCTGTCAAACTCACCCTCTAGCAGAGAATTCACTGGCTTCATCAGCATACAAACTTCAAGTCTTCCTCCAGTTCCTTTGAGATATCAAGGTGCATGGAGATTCTCACGTGTATTGCTCACTTCAGGTAAAATCACTCGACCTTTTGGTTCAAAGAATCCCCTTGTTTCATCCGGGAGGCCCGTCATCAAACACTCATCCTTTCCAGCAGCGTTCAGGACTTGCTCCAGCCAATACCCATGGCTGGTTTGTCATACAGGTTCTTGAGACAGTAAAGCCTGAGTAAAGCCCTAACTCCCCATGGGCACACTGACCTAACACATTTAGATGTCACTGACCATCAGTGCTGCTCACGTTCACTGCACAATCCACGTACATCCTGAGGTATCTGTTAAGAGCATCACTGGTGAACTGGTATCTCACCAGGTCTGTTTCCATAAGGAATGTCCTTCAGAAGTAACCACAGGCCTGGAGTTTTACCCAGTTGCGTAGAAAAGGAAAGCACAGATCCCTGTGAAACAACGCCGCAACCTACAGGTCTCATCTCTCTTATCTCCCACTGAGGGGCACGGAACTTCCCTGATGCAACTTCCAAGTAACGTTCTCCCTGGACAGCCTTGGGACTCACCTGTCCACTCATTAGTGCAATGAGAAATTCCGGATGACCAGATGATACCCTCCCCACCTGTGCTGCGGTACTTCCACTGACAAATCAGGGCTCTTATGGCCAGGCACACCTACACTAAGCAAACACCAACGTGCCTCCTGCAGCTTTCAGAACAGTCCAGAGCCTTAAAGCCTGGTCTCCTTCTCCTGCTCTGCACCTGAAGGTCAGTGAGAGGTCCTTCATGGCATCTCACTCAGCATTGCTACTGACCAGATGCGGTTCCCTGCTCAATTCCAGCCAGCTTCCCACCACTTGGAAATACCTGTACCTGAACGATGCAGCAGGAACAATGCCTTCGGGGAAAAGATGCCTCGTAACCGCTACCAGAAGGCTCGGAGCAGCTCTTGGAAGCTTCCAGAAAGATATGAGGTCCTGACGTCTGCATTAACACACATCCAGAGAGAGATGCTGCTCCATGCAGTTGATGCTGACCCACCCACACATCTCGCCCATTAACAGAGCACCGTAGGATGCTCGTAAACATGACTGGGCTCACGAGGAAAGCCTGTACAGCTCCGTTGTGTTTCATGCTGCACTGGTAGTGCTGACAGCTGAAATGTCGATCCCATTCCAGACATCACATGTTCTTTCTACAGTGACCTGTGGCACCAATACTTTTTCTTGCCCCCAAGAACCTGCTGTTGGAGAGCTCCGCAGCCACTTCAAGGCCACCATGATGTGCTCATCTGAGTGATCCACAAGATCACTTGCACAGAAATGGTCCTCCTTCTTGCTCCTGGGTGAGACTTCTGATTGCAAGTTCCACAGCTCGAGTAAAGAGGCAACTCACTGCACACATCTAACAACAGAAGCAAAAGGCTTTTTGATATACTTCCACACCCAGGAGATGCACGATGCACCTGGACACCTTACGCTTCCTCTGTGCTCCGACACTGGCTCCAACAGCCACGAACATCACTTCATCTGACCCCTTCAGCTCACCACCTACCTTCTTCCTGGAAACCCGTCAGGAGAGGTGGAAGGCAGCACCTTCAAAAAGCTGTTGACAAAATCCATCCTAACCTATCATGATGTGCACAAAGGATGGAAACGGGCAGAAGGTGATTTAAGCAGCTCTACAATTCTGAAGCAAAGTGAGGTGATACGGAGGCTGATGGAGCAACCGCTGGAAAACACATCTGGGCTTCAAATTCCTGCCCTGCATCCCTTACAATGGTTCAAAACCACAAAAATGTGTATTCAGCCCTTCCAGGCTTACTTTGCAGCAACAGCCACGTAAAGCTAAAGCTTGCATGTTCAGAGCCAGGGCAGCTGTTGTTAAAGCTCCCTCTGCTAGCGCTGCCGTAGTTTTGCCATCAGCGTTACAACCCGAGGCAGAGCTGCCTGCCAGCCCTTCCCTTTGCTGGTAACCCACTGTGTCAAACCCAGCTCTCCAAGTGACAGAAGAAAGGGCTATAAATATTGACTGTGTTTAAAAAACACCCGTGTAAGTGGATGGACAACATGAAATGCCGGAGTAGTTAGTGCCAGACAGCAAGGATAAAGATGGATTTCCAATATCCACATTCATCTCCATCCTGCAATCATGTAACGCAGCAATCACAGACGACACGCGCTGTTTTCTTCTGATAGTCAGGCTGTACCTTCTGTCTGGCACCTAATTGGATACTTACTCCACAAGATCCCTCTGTTACCACATCCCCTTTTGCTCACACAGAGAATATTTGAGCTAAATCTTTGAAAATTCGTCAGCAGCATCCCCAGAGGGCAACAGCTAAGGAAGCTGCCTCAACTGTTTTAAACCAGTCAGGCGGAGTGACACACCGCTCACACCAAAGTCTGCAGGCCTGAGCTGTAAGCTGCCATTAGCACGTCAGCCCCTAACGATGAGAAAAGTTCCGTCCAGGGAACATCATGTGGTTTAAAAGAGGAGACTGAAAAGCTCAAGGACTGAGGACTAGTGCAGCTTGTGAGAAAAAATCCAGCTAACCTGAAGATGCAACGGTGAACTTCAGCACCCAGGGCAACGTGCTGGCTCGAGCAGGCTACGACCTTGTGACCTCCACAGGAGCTTTATGCCCTAACTGTCACCGGCTGTTAAAATAGAAGTAATCTTGCACCTTCCCGTGAGAGTGCAAGAGAAAAAGCATCTCAGGCAAATTCTGAGAACTCCTGACTTCAGTGGTTCCAAACACAGGCCACAGAAACTGACAATAAAACGTTCTGTTCCTAGGGCAAGGGAAGCCGGATGTCTCCTGGGCTGCACCTCCTAGAAGTTACCTAGGATGGCACCGAGGAGCCCAGAAGAAGCGTGCCAACCTCTGCCTTACCAGAATTCCTCATTACAGGGAAGGTACTTACCGTTCCTGCCAGGATATCGTGAGGACAGCAATCCAGAAGGTGGCTCTTGCAGACACGATCGTCTGTAAACTTCACCCTTTGTCTGGTTTCATCTCCTGAAATTCATTTGTGGTTTTAAATAAGGAGACATTAGAATACTGACCGGGTAACAAAGACGTCGGTATGATCATTTCACCTCAATATGCAGATTAAAACAGTTGGTGTTCCTGCTCCCCCAAATTACTTGAAAATGCTTACAGGGTAGCAGGATATTCTGGAAAACTTATAAGTGGCAAAAAAAAAATAATACTATTTTAGCATTTATTCACCCAGTACACCGTGTTAAACACGGTGTTGGCGAGCCAAGTAACGTCCAAAGCCCGTCATCCATGTAAAGAGACGGCCAGCCAGAAGAGAAAAAAGGAGACAGACACTCTGGCTCGCAGCCAATGCTTTCTTTTTTTTCACCACCCCCCTGCTTTTTTTTTTTTTCCTTTTTTACTGTGCTGAAGGGGCAGGAGATACCGAAACCCATGCTATCGGAGGGTCTGGAATCACGAAACAGGGCTGTGCTGGACAGTTTGTATAGGCAAGTGCTACTTGCTGATCTGGTAATTCAGACAGCAGTCCGTTTGGTCTCAACACCAAGTACGCAGTGTGCTTTCCAAGGCCGTGCAAAGCTGAATCTTGTAGGTCTTGGCCTGGAACGTGAAACGTACTTCCCACCCGCCTCCCGCCCTCAGAAGACATTTTACACTCAGGAGCCACTTAAACAAGACAATATCAGAAAAGCAAAAAAGAAAAAAGAAAAAGGAAACAAAGTTAGTCAATACACACTGCGAGCTCCAACATATACTATACCCATCTGCATTCTTCAAGACCTCAGCTGCAGAATTTTATGCCCACTGTTGAAAAGTTTTAAAGGAAAAGCTTTCTTGCCCACACCTGCAGTAAGGAAGTCAGGGGAACGATACATAAAAGTAAAGGCAACGTGGTAATGGTATGTGACAACTTTAAAGCTAGGCTGTGTATATGACACAGGTATGTGTAACACTAACGTATGAATATAGCTTAGGATTCGCAAGCATCCAGGAATAATGTTGTGTCTACTCAAAATGGTTTTGTTTTTTTTCTTTTTTTCTTTTTTTCTTTCTAAGCTACACTTTTAAAGTTACTGGTGAAAAAAAGCAAACACTTTTCTTTTGTTATAACAGCTTTAAAAATTGGTTGTGACTCACGGCTCGATGAACATGAGGCTTTTCTGCAACTCCCTTGCAGATTGATGTAGGCAGGCAAAGATACACTGAACCTTTATAAATAAAATAGAGGGGCCACAATTGTTCAGTTTGTATGAAATAGAAGTATGGGAAGCAATTCAACAGCAACTCAACACACAGAGAGAGAAGGAGCACTCAGCCACTTAGGAAGCCGAGTGCAAAGTACCTCGCGGCCCTGCTCACGAGCCCAACGACTTTACGCGCTCGGCAGGCCGCAGAAAGGAGACGCGGGCTGCAGCAGGGCCGCGTTGCCAACGGGCCGTGAGGTCTCTCGGACGAGCGCTACGGGGCCGGCTCCTCCGGGCGCACCTACCTACCGCCTCCGGGCGGACCGCGGCGCCCCCCGCGCGAGGCCGCGAGCGAAAAGCCCCCGGGGGGGGGGGCGGCAGCGGGGGCGCGGGGCCGGCCCCCGCCGGGCCCTCTCGCTAGGGGCAGGCCCCGAGGCGCGGCCCGGACCC
>CM021744.1:11174307-11228224 GCA_011075105.1 Heteronetta atricapilla
GGCGGGCGGCTCCGGCCTTGGCGGCGGCGGCGGCTCCGGCCTGGGCTCCGGCCTCGGAGGCGGACGGCGGCGGCGGCGGGCGCTGGGCGGAAGCGGCCCCTCCCGGCGCCGCGAGGCCTGACGGGACTTGTAGTCCGCGGGGGCGGGGATGGCGGGGCGGGGACGGCGGCGGCGTCCGGGCCGTGCTGGGCCGTGCCAAGCACTGCGGGGCCGTACGAGCCGCGTCAGGCCCTGCCGAGCCGTACCGAGCCGCGACGGGCTTTGCCAAGCCGTAGCAGGCCGGGCCGCGCCATGCTGAGCTATGCCAAGCCCTGCCAGGCCAGGCCATGCCAACCCATTCTGGGCCGTGCCATGCCAAACTGTTCCAGGCTGTGCCATACTGAACCATTACAGGCTACCCCATACCAAACCCTTACAGGCTATCCCATACCGAACTGTTCCAGGCTACCCCATACCGAACCATCCTGGGCTGTGCCAGCCCGTGCCAGGCAGGCAGCGGTGGCAGCGGGTGACGTCAGGCAGCAGATCGAAGGGTGCCCGTGGCTTATCAGCTCCCGCTGGCCCTGTTTGCCCAGCGGTGCCGGGGCGGAATGGCTGCTGGTCCCCCCGGGGCTGCCAGCGTGAGCATTTGCAGAGGGGACAGAAGCGCCGCGGGGCCCGGCTGGTGACGGTGGCAGTGCCACAGCTCAGTCCCTGCAAGGTGCCCCAGGGCTGTTGGCCCCAGGGAAGGAGCACCTGGGGCTGCAGGCAGTGGGGGACCGGTGGGTGATGGCCGTGCCCAGGGTGGCACCGTCCTCAGCGCTGCTGTGCCATGCAAGGGGCAGGGGGGGCATCTCAGTGCCGAGGGACAGCTCAGCCCCAGGGGACAGGGACAGTTCTGTGGGAGCAGGCTGGGAGCCACCATCAGCCCCATGAACAGAGGGCAGGACAATGCCGGGGCAGGGACTGGCTGTCCACAAAGCCAAAGTGCATCCACAACCCCTCTGAGGTCCCCCAGCCAGGGCGGCAGCAGGGTGCTGGGGGGGTGGGCTCTGTGTCAGGCTGCCAGCCACCCTGTGTGTGTCCTCCAGCTGTCACACGGGGGCTGTCCTGTGTCCCCTGACCAATCTGTGTCCCCACCCAGCCTGCACCCCCAGCCACCCAGGTTCCCCAGCTGTCCTTGTCCCCTGGCCATCCTTTGTCCCAGAGCTGTCCCCTGTCCCCCGACTGTGCTCTGCGTCCCCCCAGATGGCCACACCAGAGCACGTCCCAGTGCCAGAACAGAAATGGCACAGCTGGGCCACAGCCACCTTGAGCTGCTCCGTTGTCACCAGCTGGTCCTCTACCGTGCTCACAGCCTGCACGGACCAACACAGCCACGCAGGAGGCATGGGGCATCCCAGCACCCTGTCTGCGGTGACGGTGCTACCATCCTGGGTGCTGTCCCTGCCCTGGGGCTGCCCCAGCTGCTTCCCACAAGCACGTCCCCATCCCTGCTTCCAGCACCGACCAACAAGGGCCACCCACCTTGGGGCACCCAGCCCCACCGCTCCACCCCAGAGCGCCTCTCCCACCAGCCGTGCTGCTTGGGCCGTGTCCTGCCACCTCAAAATACTCAAAAACCCACCCTGGGACTCACAACTGAGCCCCACAACCGCCTCGGGGTCTGCGGGGGAGCACGAGGTTGGAGACAGGGGGCCCGGAGCTGTGCGGGGGGCTGAGCAGTACCCGGCACCGCGGGACCCCTGCAAAGGCTCCAGCCAGGAGGTTTGGCCCGCCACGGCCGCGGCGCCTGTTTGCACAGGCATCGCTCGATAAGCAGTGTGTTCTTCAGAAGATCCCTACTCCAGGAGTCAAAATAGCATGAAATTTAATTTTACGCCTATTTGACAAAGCTTGATTTCGCCTCCAATCAGCAGAGAGATAAGAGCCCTCGGTACAAGTGTGCAGGCAGTTTGGCAGCTGGGGCTGCCGATTTAATAGGTGAATCTACAGGAACAACACTTGAAAATCCCCTGGCTAGTGAACCATTAAGGTGAGCCCTGCCTTCCGTCCCCGCGTCCCTCCCCGCGCCGCTCTCCCGTTGCTGGGTGCTAAAGCAAACCCCAGCTCTGTTTACCGAGTCTACTATTACAATACAGCTACCAAATATTTGCCAGCCGTCAGCTCGCTGCTCCGCTATAAATACTTCAGGCCCAGGTGGAGGGACAGCGAGGGGGAGCAGCGCGGGAGCCTATGCATGGCCGGGCAGCAGCACCAAGGTGAGTGCCGAGCTGAGCCGAGGCACCGGAGGAGCCACGGCCCCGGGCGATGCCCTCCTGCACCGGGGCGTTCCTCCAGCCACGGGTGGCACCGGGGCAGCCTGGCCCTGGCGGCGTGGCTGCCCCAGTCCCCGCAGCCCAGAGGCAAGCGTCCCTGCCGTGCTGTGCGGCGCCCCGAGAGCCGAGCCCCGACGCTGCCTGGCCCCATGGAGGGGACTGGAGGCCCCGTGGAGGGGACAGCGTGCAGAGGGATGCACAGGCTTGGCCAGCTTGGCCGGGCGGCATCAGGATTTGTCCCCAGAGGCACTGCTGCCCCGAGAGCCTGTCGGAGCCGGGTGATGGCACTCGCAGGCGTGTGGCTGAGAACGCCTCGCAGCGAGCCAGGGCTGGGGTCCCCAGGGAACAGGTCTCTGAACACAGAGGGGTCCTCACGCAGCTCAGCAAGACCCAGCTGCGGTCAGAGACAGCCAGGGCAGTGCGGGGAGGTTTGCCCTGTCACAGGGAATCCCCTGGGGCCATTGCATGGGCAGGGGGCTCAGCATCCCGGGTGTGCACCCCGTGGTGGCAGGGTGCTGTGCCCAGGGCCTCACCCACCTCCACACCCAGCCCTGGGGTGACAGGGAACATCCTGCTGCCTCACGCCTTTCTTTGGGGGGGGTGGACGTAATCCCTGCTCTGTGGCTTGGGGGGGATGTCTGTCCTTCCCCACATCCCATGGCTCAGCAGGAACAGCCCTGCTGCCGTGCACCCCAGG
Source organism: Heteronetta atricapilla (assembly GCA_011075105.1). Taxonomy (NCBI): domain Eukaryota; kingdom Metazoa; phylum Chordata; class Aves; order Anseriformes; family Anatidae; genus Heteronetta; species Heteronetta atricapilla. The sequence goes on from CM021744.1 coordinate 11,177,302, forward strand.
GCTCAGGGGGATGTTTCCAGTTGCCCCCTGTCCCACAGATGGGGGGTACAGCCCTGCTGCCCCACCACCGCATCACGCAGCACCCCCCTGCTGCCGCCTCAGGGCCGAGCGCTGCTGTGGGGCACGGGGACACCCCGGGGTGGGTGCCGCCCTCACCCCGCCGTCCCTGCCCCGCAGGGTGAATCCAGGCCCCGGGCTGCCCCTGCGCGCTGACATGGCCGCGGGCGTCATCCGGCCCCTGGCTGGGCTGCAGCTGCCCTCGCCCTTCCCACACGGCCTGCTGCTGCCCGCACGCCCCGAACCCGACTTCCCCGACCTCTCTGAGGAGGAGGATGACGAAGAAGAGGAAGAGGGAGATGAAGAGGAGGCAGCAGAGGACAGCACCAGCTGCAGCGAGCTGGAGCTGGCCGGCCCGAACGCTGCTGAGACCACCCTGCGGCTCCTCCGGTTTTCGGAGCTCATCAGCTGTGACATCCAGCGGTACTTTGGTCGGCGGGGCCAGGAGGAGCCCGCTGGGGGCCGCGGCATACCCGAGGACTGCAGCTCGCCCCGGCACGCCGCCCACGAGCCGTGCACAGCACAGGGCAGCCAGCCCCAGCCCGAGGCAGTGATGGCACGGGGCAGCCCCGGGGCCACGCACAGGCTGGGGCCGCTGGCCGAGCTCTTTGAGTACGGCGTGCACCGGTGCCTGCCGCCCCGGGCAGCTGGTGGCAAGACGCAGCGGCTGGAGAGGAAATACGGCCACATCACCCCCATGCACAGGAGGAAGCTGCCGCCTTCCTTCTGGAGGGAGCCGGGCCCTGGCCCTGCCGGCCTCCTCCACGCCGGCACCCCCGACTTCAGCGACCTCCTGGCCAACTGGACGGTGGAGCCGGGGCCGGAGCTGCCGGGCGCTGGGCGGGAGCTGCTTCCTGAGCCGGGCCGCCTGGGGCTGGATGCTGAGCCCTTTGTCGGGCTCTGAGCCCAACCGGGGCCCGGGGGCCCTGGCCCCGCCACGTGCCACCCGGTTAATGATCAAACCGCAGCCCCGGTGCCAGCGCTGGGGCAGCTGGAGCCGCTGGGTCGGAGCTGGCGATGGGACGAGTGAATAAATGACTCCCGCTAGGCACGAGTGCGCACCGTGTGCTTCGCCACCCGCTGCTGCGGCAGGGGCATCCCTGCCTCTGGTGACAAAGGGCTCTGTGCCCCTCCGGGAGCAGGAGGAGGGAAGCGCGGTGGCTGGAGGAGCCAGCAGCCCGTGTTTGCTCTGCGGGCCCAACTCAGTGGATCCCATCCCCTTATCTCAGCTGCGCCGGGGCAAAGGGCAGCGCAGGGCCTCATAAAGCGCCCGGCTGCCAAACGGGGAAGCCGCTGCCTGCCCAGGCAGCAGGGACCTGCCACCACCGCGCTGCTGGGTGTCAGACACAGGCGGGAGGACAGGGCCACCCCATGGCAGAGCCAGCCCTTCCCTGAGGCCTCCTGGCTGCCGCCAGAGCCCAGTGCTGTTACCAGGGCCCAGCCGAGGCATCCCTGTCTTTGTGGTGGCTCTTTGTCAGGCTTGAAAGGGAAAAGCACCCAGGAAGGGGCAATCTTGAACAGCCCAGTCCTGCCAGGGGCCTCAGGCTCCCAGCACTCCCCCTCATACAGCAGCCCCTAGCCCACAGCATGCACTGGGGGAGCGCTGCCCGTGGCCCCCAGCACCAACCCCAGGGGCTCAGGTCCCGAGGGCTCCCCCGAGCCCAAGGACTTGCACTGAGTCCAGGAAGGAGGGAAGGAAGAGCCAGGCACCACCACGTAAAAGTACAAACAGGGTTTATTTCAGCACAGAAGTAGCCCGCAGCAGAAAGCCCTTAGATGCCGCGTTCTCCCTGCCCAGCTCCCCCCCAGAACTCAGTGCAGAGTACTCGCCCCCCAGGGCGGGGACCAGGCCCCGGGGTGCAGTGCACAGAGCAGGGCCAAGGCCAGCACCTAGGGTAACGAGGGCAGAGGAAAATAAAGGACTTGGGGGTTAGAGGTCAAGGAGCTGTGAGGGCTGGAGCACTCCTCAGCACCCAGGGAGCTGCAGGCTCGGCTCTCTCCCTGGGGCTGGGTCTGGTGGCTGGTTTTGGGGGGGGCACCAGCCAAGGCCGGCAGGACCCAGGCTGCTGCAAAGGTCTGGACCAAGGTGCAGAATATACAGGAACGCAGCTGGGGTCATTTTCGACCCAGAATCACTGCAGGGGAGATGCAGCAGCACTGAGGAGACTGAGGGGAGGGCTGGAGGCACAGGGGAACACATTAGGGTCACGTTCCAGGACCACCACCACCCGAGGGAAGCCCTCCCCTTCTTGTCCCCTCCAAGCCACGAGGAAGGGCCACGCTGTGCCCCCACCCCACAGGTTTAGGGGCACAGCAGTCAAGGGAGCCAAGAAAGAGCAAGAGACAGCAGCTGCTGAACCATGGGAGCCCTTTTATTGCACAGTGGGGCAGGGCAGGGAGCCCCTCTGGCCAAAGTAACAGACACAGGGCTCAGCCCAACGCAGCCAGCAGCAGCACAGGGAGAGGGGACAGGGCCCTGGGAGCAGGGGACAGGGCCCTGCCACCTCCTCACCCCACAGAGCCGGACCCAGCCCCACAGGAGGTGCCCAGTCCCGGAATGCCCATGGCAGCAGCAGGGATAGAGGGCAGGGGCCAGGGCAGACAGCACCCAGCTCAGCGGGGCACTTTGGCTCCCCAGGCATGCTCCAGCCTTCACACAACCCTTGGTGAGCTTACTCAAAGAGCTAACAGAACCAACAGCATATTTTGATCCCTCAGAGAAGCAGAGGAAAGGGCGAGGAGAAGAGGAGCTGGCAGAGGTGGGAAGGCAGCGAAACACGGGAGAGCCAGGGCAGAACAGCTGTGCCAGTGCTCCAGGCACCACGATACCTCCACAAGCCAGCCCAGTCCTCTCCCTGCCTCTACCAAATGAGGGTCCCAGTCTCAGAGGGGCCAGCGTGCGATCCTGCTGGGCAGCGCTGTCCCACGTCACGTCTGTGCCAGTGAGAGCTCCTCCAGTCCTTCCTTCCCCAGCCGGTACCTGGCGAGATCCTTGCGGGTGACCATGCCCACCACCTGCCAGGAAGGGACAGCATGAGGCCCCGTGCTGGCGAGCTGAGCTTGGGGACAACAGCAGCATCCCAAAGAGCTCGGTCTGCCCGCACGCAGCGAGTGCCTGGCAGCCCCGGGGACTCACCTCGTTGCGATTGTCCACGACCACCAAGTGTCGTAGGCCCAGGGCCCGGAAAAGCTTGAACACCCGTGGCAGAGACGCCTCCTGCAAGGCAGATTGGAGCCGAGTGGGTCACGGAGGCTGGCTCTGGTACCCCAGCGTGGCTGGCTGCCTGACAGACTGGGGCGCAGAGGGGCCCTGGGATGTTACCTGAGGCACGGTGTAGGGCGAGGGGTTCATGAACTCGCTCAGGTCGATCATGCACTCGCGCTCATCCTGGGAGACGTGGATGGACTGGATGGGGGGGAAGCGGGGGTAGGCGTCCCGGAAATCCTTCAGCTTCAGCCGCCGCTGCACCAGGCTCAGGTTGGCCCTTTCCACAAAAACCTTGGGGGGGGAGAGAGACCATCAGCGACCGTCCCAAGATGCTGACTGGGGCACTGCAGCCCCTCAGCCCACACCAAGGCAGGGTAAGAAGGGAAGAGGACAGGAACGTGAGGTAGGCAGAGCACCCAGAGGGAAGCAGCTTGTTTCTGATAACAGGGGTGGTTTGTGAGCCCAGTGAGGCACAGCACTGGGCACAGCAGCGTGCCCACGGGCTGCACGGCAGCCCCCATCAAACGGGGAGCCAAGGGAGGCGACAGGGATGCTCTGCCACCCTTCCCTACAGGGCAGGTACCAAAGGGCCCGAGGAGGTGGTGGGGCCGGGGCAGCAGGGCTCCAAGGCAGCCCACCCAGCCTCTGTGCAGCACCACCCACCTTGTGCTTCAGCAGGACGATGAGCTGGGAGCGCAGGATCAAACCCCGCAGCCCCGCCACCTGCAACAGAGCATCGTGTGTCAGACAAGGCTGGGGAGGGGAGGCGAGCGCGAGGGTCCCATGCCACAGCCGACCCCCGGACACATCCCCCCCATGAGCTGCTGCGGTCCGGTCCCCCCGGCGGGCACCCAGCTCACCTGGGTGGTGTTGGGGTTGCTCTCCACCACGGGGAAGCCGTTGTGGTTGGAGGAGGTGTCGCTGAGGATGTCCACGACCGTGCCCACCCGCTCGATCCTCCGCAGACAGGTGACCGGAGTGCTCATGACCTCCCTGCGGGGAAGAGTCGGGGGGAAACAATTCAGTGGCAGCACGCCCCGAACGCACCCCACCACGTGCACACCTCCTTGCTCCCCATAACCTGTGAGGGACGTCACCCTGCTGGGGAAGGGTCTGGGCTGATGGTGCCGGTGACCGTCAGGCACCTGTGACCAAAGCAGGTCACCTCCACCCTTCTCGACTCGGGCCCACAGCACGGTGCAAGGGTTCCCCAGCCCACCTACCTGGCTGTGAGGGAGTGGGACGTCACCGGAGCCTCCCAGTGCAAGAATGGCACGCTCTGCAGCTGGATGTGCATGTCGTACAGCCCCTGCAAGGAGAGCCAAGCTCAGGAGAGGCCTGCTGAGATGCTGAGGGCTGCACTCAGGCAGCAGATCCCCTCTGAGAGGGAGCACCAGGGTCCACCAGCTCCACAACACCCCCAGTCCTCACTTACAGCTTCAGCGGTACCCCAAATCCTCACCCACAGCCTCTCGGCCAGTCCTGGTCCCCCAGTGAGCACAGCCAGCCCTCACCTCCACGAAGTAGTCTCCCACAATCTTTGCTGTCATCAGCACCAGCATGATGGGGAAGCCATAGGTAACGTTGCCTGTCGCCTCCATCATGATGACCGTGAGACTCAGCGTCATCCGCACTATTCCACCTATGAAAAGCAACCAGAAGGACCAGGGCCTTAGGGGGGCAGGAGAGAGCACCCAAGGCCCCTCAATCTCTGAGCAGCACCCCAGGATTCCCGCACAGGCACCCCGCGAGGCAGGCAGCACGTCCAACCCACCCGGGGATGCTGCTCGCCGCCATCGGCTGAGCAGGCAGGAGACAGGGCACCAAGCTCCAGTGACCCACGACCTGTGGGGGGCCGGGGTGGGCCAAGGGAAGGCAGAGCTGCCAGACCCAAGCCAGGCCCTGCAGCACCTCCAGCCCCGGGGCTGCACGGGGCCAGCTGCTGCCCCGGACGAGCCCAGCACTTGGCAGGGCTGTCAGGGAGCTGACAGCCAGGCTGGGGGCTTTAGCAACACCACACAGCTTCGCTTCAGCTAGGGAAAAAACTGTGCCAGGGAAGCAGAGACCATTTCTCGCCCTGCCACCTTCACTGTGACACAAGTCAGAGGTGGCCACAAGTCCCAAAGGGCGGCAACTCACCCAACTGTGCAGCAGCTCCCATCAGGGCGTACTTCCCAGGGTCAGCCCAGATCTGAGAGAGAAAGGGCTCGGTAAGCTGCTGGCTCCAGCTCACCCACAGATAACAAGCAGTGCCTTGGCCCCCAAATCCCCCTCCCAAGGAGCAGGGAGTGCCTGAGGACTTCCGCACAGCCCAGATGTCGGCAGGGTTCCATCAGGACTGAAGAAAGCCCAGAGACACAGCCCAGGAAGGCATCAAGCGAGGAGCCAACGCACTCTTCTCCAGACCGCCGTGCCGGGCTCTCAGCCAGCTCCATGCCCAACGCCTGTGCATGCAGCTGGGCCAGCAGCAAGAGGAGGAGAGCTGGGTGCCACAACCTCCCCCCAGTGCCCCTTCCCATCAAACACTCACCGAGCCCTTGCTCAGGTAGGATAGGGAGATGCCGAACAGCCTCCCCCAGGCAGCGCCGATCAGCAGGGAAGGGATGAAGACCCCCGCAGACACCGTGAGGCCATACGTCCAGCAGGCCAGGAAGAAATACATCAGGGTGAACATCCCCAGCGTCATGGGGTTGTAGGAACCTGGGGCGGGGAGAAAACAGAGTCAGTGCTGGTTCCACAGCCGGGGAGAACAGACAGCAGCAGCCCCTGACGCTCGCTGCCAGCAGACAAAGCCCCTCTTGTTGGGTGCACCTTCCTCCAGACTGCCCCCCGGCATCCTCCCTGACAGCACAAGCCTTTTGATCTGGCTCTCTGGGTTGTTTCTACCTGTGTCAAGCACCCTGCAGGGGCCATCCAAAGCCCTCCCGTCCCACTGAGCCCGGCACACGCATGCCCTCTGTCTCGTGACCCACGGTGACCTTTCAGCCCTGCATTTCTCAGCTTTCTGCGAGTAAAAATTATGAACTCTGCAAACTCCACAACCTACCCAGAAGGTAAAGTCATTCAGGGGCAAAAGGCCCTGCTAAGTAAGAAAACAGCCCGGGGTATTTCCAGGACAGGCTCCAGAGAACAAGCAAGGCTCAGACACACTCCCACACCACTCAGAGGTGGCGGCTCGCAGACACAGAGCCGAGCCTTTCTCCGGCAGCTGCCCCGGGACTGCGGCCCTTGGGCCAAGCTGCTGGGTGCCTCGGCGCACCGGAGGCACTGCTGGGCCCGTTCTCCCCGAGCTCACTCACAAGGCTTTTGGCCAACCTCAGCCGTGGTGCAGCAGCAGGAGGTTTCTGGATGCACACAGGCTCACGTCGCCCCTCACACACATCCAGCTGGCCGCCAGCAGCGCAGCCCCTTGCTGCTGCACCACGACGCAGCCACACACTCCCTGCTGCCCCACGCAGCGCCCGGCCGGACCCCATCCCGCCTCCCTGGGCCGTGCTGACCGCCCCCTGCCTCGTCCCACGAGCGAGGAGGGAACGGATCAGCCACCGAGCACAAACCCTGCTCTAATTTGAGAAGCATTCGCTAGGCAGGCGGACCTGGAGGGTCGTGGAAGAGGTTGACAACACTTTTCTCAGGTGTGTTGAAGAAGGCAGTGGCCATAGAGTTGTACTCTCCATCAGCACAGAAAAGCTAAGGAGGGGAAGGAAAAAAAAAAAGCAAACAAGTTACAAGTGGCAGATGTGGGCTGCCCTGTGGCAGCAGAAGCTGCCGGGCTCTGGCTGGCTGCGGAGCGCGGCGGCTGTGTGCTGGCAAGGAGGCAGCTGCAGGCTGCAAGGACACCACCGCTGCAGCGCTCCTCCAGCTTGTTTGCTGCTGATGGTTGTGGAGATCCCCCCAAAGTAACACTGTGGCACGAGCAGGGCTCACAGCTCCGAGCTGGGCATTACGGGGAGGAGGAGCCCAGGGCAGACCTGGGGCAGGGCACCGCCATACGGGAGGAGAACGGAACAGAGTCAGAAAAAGAGATGCTTCTCCAGGATCTCTGGCCTGGCAGCTTTACACGTTTCTTCGCAGCGCAAACGAAAGTGCCCAAAACGTGAGCAAAGGGCTCCAACAACCACGCTGCTTCTCGCACGCCCACGCCACCACTTCACAGCTTCAGCAAGGCCCCACTGCCACCTGGCTGGTGACAACCTGACGGCCGGCGCCTTTGCCTCTGTCCCTGCCAAGCCAGGACTCAGATGAAAAAGCAGCCAGCTGCTTTTATTTCCAGAGCTTTGGGTCAGGCCGGCCAGCAGAACCATCCCCTGCTTGCTGCACCAGGGTCTCCAGCTCCACCCGGAGCAGAAGGCGCTGACTGCAGGGGAACCAGCAAGGCCCAGCAGGATTTCGTTGCCTTTCTCAGCCCAAGCCTCCGCCGAGGCTCAGGGTCTCCCCCCAGCACCTCCTACCTGCAGGGGATAGGCCACCGAGCTCCCCTGGATGGGCTGGCAGTCTCGAGAGCAGTAAATCATGACGAACCCCACAGCCGCCGTCACCGCTGCGACCAGCATGGCCTCGATCACCTGGAGGCAGGGCCGGTGGATGTACCTGCGAAGGGAGCGGGGCGGTGGGGCCGGCTCTGCCCCAGCAGCACCCAGGGGTGCCCGGCGGTGGGCCACAGGGAGGCCTCAGGTGCTGGAGGGAACGGGGGGGCTGCGTTGGGAACCAGAGGGCAGCTGCTGCAGGCCCCAGCCAACCAGAGCTGGTTCTTGAGCTGTCTCCTCACAGCAAAGCGAGGGTCCTGCTGTGCCCCGGGGTGGCACGTGGATTTGGCTCTCAACAGACAGCCCTGTGGGCATCTGCAGCCCCCTCACAAGCCCCTGTTCTGCCCTCCTGGACTGCACAGGGTCACTTGAGACCCACTTGGCGCATCACACGGGGTTTAGCAGCTCTCAGAAACACCTAACAGTCGGGCGTGCGCGGCATTTGGACTTGTCTGGGCCCTCAGGTCACTACAGAGAAATACAGCTGGGTCAGAGCAAAGGCGGGATGCTGCGGGTCAGAGCCTCAGCTGCAGGCAGCAAGAGGCACCTGGCATCTTTGTGCACCGGCTTCCAGCTGTCACTTCTCACGTTACACATTAGGTATGAGGTTACAGCCTGGCTCCGGGTGGGAACGCCACTTTCAGGGAGCACAGAAGGTGCCAGCCAACCCATTGCAGTCATCTTTGCCACCTACAAGCTCTTACCTGATCCGGAACATCGTTAACCAGTAATTCAGGGCATTAAACAGGGCCCCCAGGATCCCGCCTGCAAACGCAGAAGAGGGAGATGTCAGCAGGCAGGTCTCACTCTCTTGCACCTTAGGCAGCCACCAGAGGAACAGCGAAGCTCAGGGAGACATCAACAGCACATCCAGTGTGACCGGCTGCCCGGGACACACGGATGCTGCTCCTGCTTGGGCAGCCCCACGGAGCGTGGAGGAAACCAAGGGGAGCCCAGCACCAGCACTAGGGACAGGCAGACAGACACCCAGGCAGCTGCAGAGCTGGGTGAGCACGCTGCGGCGTGCCCGATGTGCTCTGTTTCCCCTTTGAGGAGGGGTAAGGGTGGCTGAAGCACCACAGCTTGAGCCCTGGGCTGCCACAACACACCGACCCCAATGAGCGTCGGCAGGACGCCGATGAAACGGGTTCACCGTTGCTACAAGAATGAGCGAGGGCTGGCCCGGGGTCCAGCTCTCACCCCCGTAAGCCCCATGAGCAGCCTCTGCTCCAGAGTTAAATGGATTTTCCACTCCCCCAGGAAACAGGATCCTGAAGCTTTTTAGGCCCAGACAGAGAACAGAGGGAATTATTCAGACTGATTGAATTGAAAGAGCAGAACTCTCTTACCAACCACTCCCATAAAGATGAAGATAGGAATTTCCTGGATTGTGTATCCCATTTTCTAAAAACAAGAGATGGGTTTCAGACCTGCTGACCCTTTGGCAGTGAGTCACCATTTGCTCAGGCAGCACAGGCCTGAGCGGCTCCTGGAGTTCCCCCAGGACATCCCCGGCACACCCCACAGGACCCAGCCCCAGCGGGGGCTGCAGAAACACCTTGTGCTCACATCGCTGGGCCCGGGATCCTCTGGGATCCAGCCAAGCCCCAGAGCCTGCCTCAGTCCCCAGGCAATGTGTGAAGACATTCTGGTGTCCCCAACCCCCCCACGCTGCTTCTAACACCCCAGCAGAGCATCCGTGCCATACCTCGTTATCAAACCTGCCGAAATTGATGAGCCCAGGGCTGGAGAGATCCCAAGCATTGCCATGGTAAACGCTCAGGACAGAGTTCAGAGTGAACGTCGAGATCATGGAGGCAAAGAACTAGGAAGAGATGCAGCCCACAGTCACTGATGGACTCATCCAGCCTTGCTCCCTCCGTGCTACCCCGAAACACCCTGAGCTCTTGGCTGGGACTTGGCACCCGCCGTGTGCTGGAGACAAGCGGCCACGCTCGCCAGGGCAGCACTCCGGGCAGCACACACCACGGGCCTGCTCTTCCTCTTGCCTTTCGGCTGCCACATAGCATCGGACAAGGGGTCAGCAGCCTCAGCAAACAGTACCCTGCTCAGCCAGACCCAACTTCAGCCCCTGAGGACTAAAAAGGGGTTTGAGACACACCCCAATCCCTTGCCCAGCCAGGGGAGGGATGGCAGGAGGCACACAGCTGCAGGACACCCAGCCCCAAGGGCATGGAGGGGGGATGACAATGCCAGCACCCCCTGTTAAACAGATCAGGCCTTCCCCAACACCGCAGCAGTGTCACACGCCTCCCTGGGGCAGAGCTCCCAGAGCGCTGGAGGGGACGGTGGGAAGGGCTCCAGGCACAGCTGGCTCAGGCCCCTGGAGGCCCCGAGGCAGGACCAGGAGCTGCTGCTGGGCACGGAGGGATCCCACAGTGCCAGGGGCAGCGCACAGACCCGGAGCTGGCAGCTCCTGAGTTACTGCTTCTGCTTTCCAGCACTTACGATTCTCCACGTCAGGAACTGGTTCCAGAAGGAAGCCCCTTCCTCCAAGCTGAAGAGGACACCCCCTGCAAGTGAAGATGTTTGTTTGTCTTGCACAGGGGGCACATACTACTACAGACCCTTGCCTAGCAGCACCAGCTGAAGCAGCCAAACCCACCCAGCCCACAAGCGACGGGCTCCAGCGAAGGGACCAGCCAAGCCCACCAAGCCACCGACGACGTGCTGCTTGCAGCAAAGCCCCTTCACCGCCCTCCCCCACCTCAGGGAGGCAACGTTCAGCATCAGACACAGATAACCACCTCCTCTCTTCCCCAGACCTGCAGGGCAGGACAGGACGGCTCGGAGGGAGGCCAGGCACTTCTGGGGAAGGTTTGGGGCACAGCTACAGAGCAGCTGTTTTTTTTTATCTCCTCAGCCCTGGAGCTGGCAGAGGATGGCAGCGCACCAGTTTCAGTTGCTCACAGGTCCCCACTGCACATCACCTACCCTCCGGGCTTCCAGGCAAGAGTTTGAGCCTGGAGGTAAACGCTGGGCTCTCCCGGCCCAGGCTCCTGCAGTGTCCCAGGTCCCTGCAGCCACCCCCGCGCAGGCAGGAGCAACCTCCTGGTCAGACGTGCACGCAGGCGCCGCTCAGCATCAGAACCAAGGCACGTACCCACGGGGGCACCAAACGCAGCCGAGACACCAGCAGCAGCTCCAGCCGAGACGAAGTCCCTCTTCTCTGTGTCTCTGCGGAAGTACTCGAAGATCTGAAATACCCAAGCGAAGGCGGGTTCAGGGCTGGCCACAGGCACGAGCTCAGGAGGAGACACGGGGAACGCCACACAGGACCTCTTGCCACCAACACAACCCCAAGGAACCATTTGGGCACCCCCGGGGGAGAGGAAGGGATTCGAGTAGCACTGGCTGGAGGCCACAGCTCCCTCCCTCCAGGTGCCTTCCCCGAGGCAGACAGAGCTCCAGCGCCCCGGAGCCAGGCTGGGGCTGGGCTCTGGCACCAGGGAGCTGGGTGCCCAGCACGGCAGCCGCGCGGCTGTTTCAGGCACAGCTGCTGCCCAGCTTGTGGGCAGGTCTTGGCTCACCACAGAGGGGTGCTGGTGGATCACAGAACCACAGAATTCAGAATTCACAGAATTCAGGTTGGGAAAGACCACCTGGTCCAAGCACCCCCCTACCACCACTATCAGCATGGAAGGAGGCAGAGGCCCTTTGCTGGAGCTCAGAAGCACACAGGGCTGGGCAACGCTCATCTCCTGGCTGGGGAAGTCTGATAGGGACGGCCAGGGAACCTGCCCAGAGCCCCTCAGCCTGGAGCACCAACCTTGAAGTCTCGCTTCAAAGACGTGGATCTCCCCTGGGAGATGCCAGCAGCAATCACCGCTCCGGAGTGAATCATGGGTCCTTCCTGCGGGCAGGACAGCAGCGTCAGGCGGGGGAAGGAAGCACCCCTAGAGCTGAGGGAAGCTGGGGAAGGTTGCATGGGGCACCACGCATCCTGGGGCCGGCACTGCATGCCCTCTGCTGCTCCCCAGGCCTGGCTGTGCCGCGGCCACCTTGGCCAGCAGACCACGAGTGGGAGGTCACCATGGGGCCACCAGTGCCAGCCCCAGTGCCAGGCTGCACCGCAGCGGGTAACACCGCGCCAGCAGCGCGCCCTGCGCACATCACCTTCCCAACGGCCAGGCCGCCGACCACCGAGAGGATGACCCCGCAGACTTTGATCACCAGGGTCTGCAAAACAGAGTAGGCACAGCGCATCAGGAGGGTGCGGGGACGCTCCGCAGCGCCGCGGGGAGCCCGGCTGCAGCTCTGCCACAGCGCACGCGGGGAGCGCCCCACGGCACCAGGACACCGCTCGCTTGGTCCGGCCCGGCACACGCGGAAGGCGCTTATCCCACGAGCTCCCGCTTACCTTGAGGCGGACAACGTGCGGGATCTTCACGCCGTTGAGGTAGCATTTGATCTGGGGAATGCCGCTGCCGGCTGCCACGGGCTGTGGGGAACGGGAAAGGTATTGGTGGCTGCTATGCACAGGACAGACTGGGACCACATTGATTGCTTTATCCCTGTCCCTAAAGGGCAGGGCACACCAACGTATCCTTGGGAAGGCTCAAAGACGAGGACAAAGCTTGCCGACAGGCTCTGGAGGTGGGCTTGCACCCCCTGCACCTCCACAGACACGCAGCCCCTGAGGGAGGAGCCGCCGGCGGTTTCTCGTGGGACACGAGGTCCTCTCCAGCACCGAGGTCCTCTCCAGCACGGTGCAGCGGCAAGAGGCCCAGTGCTGCAGGAGGCTCTCACCTGGTGGCCAGGGAGAGCTTTACAGGAGCAAGGGCAAAGCAACAAGGAAGAGGCTGGTGACTCAGAGAGGCTCGCAGGGAGCCATCGGCCCCCTCCCAGCCACGGCCTGCCCCCAGAGGTCAGCAGCCGGCCCCTGGCCTGTCCTCTGGTGTCTCCAGGCACCTGACCTGCCTGCTCACTGCCGCCGCTCACGTACACACAAAGCAAAGAGGCTGGGCCAGGCCCGAGGCTTGCACAAACTGACACGAGAGCAAGAGCCGTGCCTGCTGCCAAGGCCGGAGCACGCCCGTCTGCCGCCTCCTTTGCCCCAAGCTTGCCCCAAGCTGCCGGGGCTGCAGACGAAGGGCAGCGCGCCCCGACGGCCTGACCCCCTGCGGGGAAATCTTACCACGCAGACGGAGCCGTTCCCGGCCAGCGCCACGGAACCGCGCTTCCCAGAGCCCACGCAGCAGAAACGCCTTTGATGTTACAGCAGCACCCCCAGGCAGGTGGCCTCCGAGCCCTTACCTCGATGAAAGCGACGATAACGGAGCCCACCATCACCACGCTGGCGTTCAGGGTGGCCCAGAGCAACAGAGAGAACGACAGGCCCCCTTTCTCCGTGAACTTGTCGATGTCTGAGGTGGCGGATCAAGGAAAGGCCAGCGCCAGCTCAGAAACACGCCTCCCGCCGCAATTAGGGGTCACGGGGGAGCTCCTTGGGCTGCGGCGGGCCCCGCACATGGCACGGCCTCCTCCGTTATCACAGCTCAGCACCACGGGCAGCAGGACCCGCGCCACCAAGCCCCTGGGAGGCAGCACTGCCCTCCGGGCCTCTCACGGCCCCCAGGAGCGAGGCCGCGGCTCTCCGTGCGAGGATACTGTCCTTCACCACACGGTACTTCAGCCCGGCCAGGTTCTCCACCACGATGTCGATGAAGCAGGCGACGAGGCCAGTAAGGATGCCGATCATGGCGCAGATGACCCAGCGCTTGATCTCCACCGTCCGGAAGGCCTGACGGACAGACAAACAGCCGTCGGCCCCCAAGAGCATCAGGGGGGGGCTCCCAGCCCACCTGGCCACCTTTCCTGGCCCAGGCCTAAGCCGCAGGCTGCGGAGAGCTGCCCAGGGAGAGTCGGCGCAGGCAGGTGCAGAACTGCAGAGCCCAGCCAGAGCTGACTTGTTTCAAGCCATCCCCCAGCACCCTTGCCCCTCCAAAGGTTCCCCGGACTGAAAATGAGTTTTTCCAGCTTGCCCCCTTCCATCGGGCCTCTCAGCAGGCTCTCCCGATGTTTTCTGCTGCAGCGCTGACTCCCGGAGCCCCCAGGACAAGGCCTTCCCTACGCAGATGCTCCAGGCGTTCTTCCCAGCAATGCCACCACGTGTACCCGGGCCAGCTCCTGTTTGAGTCCCTCCCTTACACCACGCTGGGTTCCTGTGGATCTGACCGCCCTGCTCCAAGGTTTCACTGCTCAGCACAAGCTGGCTGATGCCCGTGAACCCGCCGTGACCCAAGCTGCTTCTGAGCCCCCCCAGCACAGAGAAGCGGGCAGCGGGTGATGGCTCCCCCGTGCCGCCTCTCCGCAGGGCTGGCTCAGCTGCGGTGCCAGCCTGCAGGAACAGCGGGGCAAGCGCATCCCGGCGAGACTCACCGTGTGGTTAATCCTCCTTTCCTCCTCCAGGAACAGCTGGTTTTCACTGTTGTCATAGTCCAGGCTCTAGATCAGAAGAGGGAGATGCTGTTTAGTGTCCTTAGTTCTCCTGCGAAGGAAGGCTGAGGGAGCTGGGGCTGTTCGGCCCAAAGGAGGGAAGGCTGTGGAGTGACCTTAGCGCAGCTTTTCTTCCCCGCAGGGCAGATGAGGGAGGAACAGGGGCCCACATACCTCGTACTTGAGCGACAGGAGCTTCTCGTTGTGGGGAATCTCATTGGGATACGGCCGAGGGAGCTCCGTCTCCTGCGGGACACAACGCACACAGGTCGGTGGGGCCGGGCCGGGCGCTCCTGCAGCGCCGGGGAGGGACCTGCTCTCTTCTCCAGCTGCCTGGAGCTAAGTGCTGACACCGAGCGCCCGCGCCACCCCGCCGCCCTGGGGCTGCTTTTGCTGCACAGCCGCTGGGGAGAGGCTCGAGGGAGGCTGCCCAGGAGGCCGGGACCTGGGGTGAGCTTCCACCAGGCAGCGTGTGCGGCAGATTTCAACCGATTCGAAGAGCCTTTGGTGTCTGAACCCCCGGCACCTCATCAATCCCAGGCAGGACATCTGCCCAGGGGCAGCCCCACGCAGGGGGAGCAAAGAGCAGGCAGACGGAGGTTTGGCACAGCCGGCACCGACCTGCCGTTTTAATGCGGCGTCCCCATGCTCCCGGCAGAAGGCAACGTTTCACCTTGGCAGGAAATTCCTTTGGCCTAAAGCAAGGAGCTATTTCAAGCAGACCTTCGGTTTTGGGCAGAAATCAAGTTCTGTTTCACAAACGCCCTTCAATCACGCACGCTTCTCCTGGCTGTGATTTAGGGCATTCACCAGGGCTGCAGAAGGGCCCCCCCCAGCATCACATGCCCTTTTCCTGGCCCTGAGTTCCAGCTACAGCCAAAGCTGGCCCAGCCTTTTCTGCAAAGCACTGGATTACTCATTTCTTTCCACCTCAGAATTCCACAAGAAATATTTAACAGAATTCTTCCCATTCGCACTTTGTGGAGCTCCACAACTGAGGCAGGAGAACCTGGGGAGAAGAGATTTTTCCAGGTGGGTAGGACCCAAGTCTCCACCAGCTGCCTGCTGCCAGCCCCATCCCTGGGAAGGAGCACGGCTGAGATCTCTCCCCAGCGGCTGTCACACCACAAGTCCCCTCCCTTGCCTGCGTGCTGAGTCAAGGCTGCTTCTCTTGCCCGCTGCCCGGGCAGGAGCTCACATGACAAGGGAGAAATCCCTCCCCACCACACTCGGTTCTGCATTTGCTCTCGTCCCGTTCCAGGCACGGCCAAGGGGCAATGCCGTGCCAGGGGCTGCTGGCACACAGCTCACCAACGGCTCCCGCAGGGCGCCCGGTACCGGCGGCTGTTCCCCCGACCCGAGCTGCTCGGCTGGGTGCTGTGAGCTGAGGACAGCAGGATGGAGCTCCAGGCTGGGCTGGCATCAGGGCCTGCCGCTCGGCACAGCCACGGCGTTCTCTGGCCAAGGGGAACCAGCCACACGGGGCCGAGCAGCAGCGGGCTCCTCGCGCAACGGAGCTCAGCCAGCCCAGGAGGAAGCCTCACGGTGAGCTGGTCACAGCCCAACCACAGCGACCACCCCTTTGGGTGCCTACTGAGGGCTGTCAGATGAAAACAGAGAGAACTGGACAAACCTAGAGGGCAGAGCCCAGCAGAGAAAGGACAAGGAAGGAGGGAGACCAGGCCAGCCTGAGCTTGGAACACAGACACATCTTCAGCAGCCCCCGAGCTTGCTTCAGAGCTCCGACGAGCCCTTTAAACCACAGCACCACAAAAGGGCCCTCGTGCTTCCAGCCAGCACTTGTACCGTGTTCCTCCCCCGCAGTCGCTCAGCCCAGCCACACCTCGGGGCCGTGCCACGACCATCTCGCCACCAGGTACCAGCGCAGGACGTGCCTCTCCGTTGCCGCAGCACTCACTTCTCCAGCAGGGCCCCGCAGGAGCCCTCGAGTGGCAAGCACGGCTCAGGGAGAGAGCAGCACTTGGTGCCACCAGCGGAAGATGACGAAGGGTCTCCCGTGACTGGGAGCGGCCCCTCGGGTTATTTGCAGCAGGAAGCCCAGCGCCATGCCCGGTCTGTGCCACTCACCAGCTCACGGACGTCCTCGTTGAGATCCACATTGCTCAGCTGGCCAGTGCGCAGCAAGGAAGAAGGAGCGAACTGCAACGAGAAGGGAAAACCAGCTCAGGTCCCCAGCAGGGCAGCAGGGCTGCCTGCAGGCAGCCTGACCAGCACCACCTCCAGCCCAGGCTGGGTCCTGCCCTCCAAAACGATGCCGGGAAGGAGCGGCCGCTGCCAGCGCCTCCGGGAAGGCAGGTTCTCCTTTCTCAGGCTTGTCGCTAGCAGCACAATTGCATAACGCGGTCCCGAGCCTCCTATTTCGGGCAGCTCACATCTCCTGGCCAATGCAGGCGAGGGCTGTGGCTGAGCCTGCAGCCAGGCAGCACCGCGAGGAGCCCCACCAGAGGCACGCGGCACCGTCACCGCCAGGAAACGCACAGGGGTGCCAGCAGCACGGTCACTAAGGACAGTCCAAAGCCCTCGTCCCTCCACCAGCCCTATCCCCACCGGCCTTGCTGACAGGCCGGGGAATTAACAAAGCCATAGCAAGCCACAGGGCGCTCCCAGCACGTGGGGCCCTCCCTGCAGCGGCCAGCGGATCCCAGAGCAAGCCCCTCCTGCTTTAATCCCCCCCGATCCTGCCTGGAACGCGCAGGCCAGAGCAGCCGGGAGCCGTGCACGTCGCCAGATGAACGTCCCTTTGTGTCGGCAGCCTGACCTATTTTCCCACTTCTCCACCAGCTCCCCATTCCCATTTAGTCCCTGATTAAGAAGCAGGGGCAAAACCCAACTGCAAACTCGTCCCCGGAGCCAGGCACACGCCCGTCACCTCCCAGGGGACACACAGGAGCAGTGGGAACTGAGTCACGAGCCAGAAGCAGAAACGACTTGTTTCGGTGCCCAGCTGCTCTGGTGGCACAGAGGTCCCGGCCGGGACCCCACTGCCCTGGGAACGGGGAAAAGGCCCCGTCCTCACCTCAAAGCCGCGGCAGGGTGAAAGCTTTCAGGGGAGCCTCCCTCCGCCTGGCCTCAAGCTGCACACAGGGTCAGGGTTCCCGTTAGACGCCACACGGCCCGGACGAGAACAGGGAGCCCAGCGGGGAGCCACCACTCATCTCACGTTCCCTGCTCACGCCTGGGGTCGGCCTCCAGCAGATCCCGCAGCAATTTTTCACGGGGACACGGAGAAGCCCTGCCCCCGGCAGCCACCCGGCGTCTGTGCAGCCCCAGTCGCTGCTGAAGCGCAGGGCTGGGGATCACACGCCAGGAGGGTGGGAAGAAGCTCCCTCCGTCAGCACGCAGCCTCCACAGAGGGGACAGGGAGGGATTCAGGGGCACGGACAGCCGCTTATTTGGGCACGGCCCCAAGAAGCGCACGGACAACGTGACCCCAGCCGGAGCGCTTTCCTAACGCGGGCTGCTGCTCCCGGGCACGTATGATGCTGGTGTGACTGCAGAGCAATTATTTCCAAACAGCACGCTCTGCTCTTGAAACCCAGAGGCTGGGAACGGACCGGCAGCTCTCCTGCCCCGAGCCCCCCGGGGGAAGCCCCCTGCAAGAGCTGCCCCGACAGCGGGGGATGAACAACGGTGACACCCAGCCCTCGGCACCCATCCCCACAGGTAATTCCTCACTCGTTTTGAGCTGTGCAAAGAGGTGACCAGAGCCTCGATCCGCACCGCTGGTCATGCCCAAACCTGCTCAACGTCTCTAGTGACAGCAGTCGATACGCCGGAGGGCAGAGCTGCTCTTCAGAGGGACCCCAGCAGGCTGCGGGGACCCCCCCAAAGTTCAAGAGGTGAATGCAGAACCCGGCACCTGCACGGACCGACCCCGGCAGCCAGAAGGCAGCTTTGCTCAGCCAGCCCTGCGGGGAGCCCAAGAGACAGGCTGAGGGGGGGTCCCCGGACACTGCACGGGATGAGGCAGGCACCGAGACACGGGAGAAAGCCCAGGGAAGCCAGCACGATGGCGGGGGGCTGCAGCACACACCAAGGTACACGAGGAGAAGCCGAGGGCTTGGCTTGCTCGGGGAGATCTCGTTGCTGTCTCCACTGAGCTAACGAGGTGCTGGAGAAGACGGAGCCAGACGTTCCCTGAAGCTCTGCATCAGGTCACGAGGCAGCAGACAGGTTATAGGAAGGGAACGTCTGCCTGGGGAAAACCTGTCACCCCAAGGGGGGCGAGGCACTGAAGGGGGGTCTGGAGACCCCCACTGGACGTGGGGCTGAGCCACCCAGCCTGAGGGACCTGCTCCTGCTCCACAGCTGCCTTCCCCCTTATGCTGCTCTGTGACGGGCAGGGGCAAACTCGGCACCGGTCCCAGAAGAGGATAAAACACGGCAAAGGGCCTCAGTCACCAGCCTGCGCTCAGGCCCCCGAGGGAGCAGCCCGGAGACCGGGCAGCGGCAGTTTAAGGCCAACCCAGCAGCGGTGCGGGGTGGAAGGAGACCCAGCAGCACGGCCAGGGCTCGGCCCTGCTGCTCGCACCAAGCCGCAGGAGCCCAGGTAACCAAACTCTGCCGGTCTGCTCAGCGGCGCTGCGTGCACGATGCCACGAGGGCGTTTTGTCTCGCAGCAATCCCGGCTGGCGAGGAGCAAACCAGCTCCCACCGGGGCTATCGAAAAGCCCCGCGCTGTGTCCGCAGCAGCCTTCAGCGCCTGACAGCCGCTGCTCTGAAGACCCGCAGGCAGGGAGCGTTCGGCTCGCCGCGCTGCCCATCCGCGGAGAGGTCGCTCCCCATCACCACCCTGCTCCTCGCTAACCGGCTCCGGGCACACCCGGCTTTCTGCTGGCAGCGAGGTGAGGCGCAGCACAGGATGCAGACCGTGCCAGGAGCCCACACAGGGCCAAACTGCGAAAGCAGCAGGAAGGAAGAACAGGATTCCCAGCCCCCGGGGCGCCGCCGCTGCTCCGAGGCCTTCCCGTGGTCCCTCCTCTGCCGGGTAAGCAGAGTCGAGACGGGCAGCTTTTCCAAAAAATACCTTAAGCTAATGGAAATCAGCTGCCGTCACTGAAATCGTCCGCCCACTTGTCAGCCTCTCACGCCGCCACAGACCCCAGCCACCACGGGGAGGTCCCGAGGAGGGGATGAAGGCTCACGCAGCTCCACAGCCGTGCCCAGCTGGGGAGGCCCAGAACAGAGCAACTGCAGCCACATCCCTGCGGCACCCCCTGTGTGAGCAGGGGCACGTTCGTCCGGGCAGCCAGCCCTTCCCTAACCCCCCAGCCCTTCCCTAACCCCCCAGCCCTGACTGCTCGCAGCTGGGGAGCTAAAGACCTGGGCTTCCTTCTGTAACCCAGATTGCTTTCATTTCCATTAAGCAAACACGTGAGGAGGAGAAGGAACTCCCCTGGTGCCGTTTGTGCCGTTTCTGAAGCCCCCCGTGGGTTATTTCAGCGTGCTCTCGGCCTGCCCAGCTCACCCCACGATTGTCACGGGTGGGAGCTGCCGGGCACGCAGCCGGTGCACGCAGGCCTCGGTTCTGCTTTCGGATGGGCACAGCTGCAGGAGCGCCCCAGCCCCTCCCAGCCACCGGGCCCCCGGCCTGCGGAGCCGCGGCAGAAACTCCCAGCCCGACAAACCCTGCGCTTTCCCCTAATTAGCCTAATTACCCCGCTGTTCCGACTCGCCCAGCAGCAGGGCAGCACAGGACCGTGCCGGACGAGCCGCCCGTGCTAACGGCGGCCAGAGCCCGACTTCTCACCCGGGCTGGAGGCTCCCGGGAGGCCGCAGATCGCCGTCAGCGGCAGCCCCGCGGCCCCCAGCGCTCCCCCCGGGGACGCTCCCTGACGGCCCCCACCCCGGCCGGCCCCGGGCCCGGCCCCGCAGCGCGCTCCGAGCCACGGCTCGGCTACCTGGGGGCGCCCAGCTCACCGGGGGGAGGGAACGGCCCCGCGTGAGCCGCAGCCCCGCCGCCTCGGGCCCGGCCTCGGCTCCCCCCGGGGCTGGAGGCCCCCGCCCGGTGCCGGCCCCGGCTTCGGGCCCCCGGTTCCCGCCGGCCCCACCTGCCGCGCGCCGCCCGGCGCCCCGTGCCCGGTGCCGTTGAGCAGCGGGGTGCTCTCCCCCGCGGGCCCGTCCTCGTCCTCGTCGCGGGGGTCGCGGCCGGACCACGACACCTTCTTGGCGACGTTGGCCATGCGCGGCGGCGGCGCGGCTCCGCCAGGCCCTGGCTCACCGGCCGGTCATGTGACCCGCAACGCCGCCGCCGTCACGTGAGCGCGGCTGCCCCGCGCCCCGTTGCACCATGGGAGTTGTAGTCCCGTTCCCCCCCCCACACCCCCCACCCCTCCGGCTGGGCCCGAGGCCTGGCGGCAGGGGGGACCCCCGGGGGGCCCGGGGGGCAGCACAGAGCCCGGCGCCGCCCCCGGGGCCTCGCGGGCAGCGGGCGGCTGCAGGGCCCCCCCCGGCTCGCTCCCGGTCACGGGTGTTTCCGTGCCGCCCTCTCCGCCTGAGTCAGTGGCAAAAGCGGCTGGGCAGGGGGCACGCGGCGAGCACGAGGGGGTGACCGAGCCCTGCTCCCCGCTCCCCGCTCCGCCGTGGACGGGGAGAGGCTGCAGGGAGGCCTCGGGGTGTGAAACCGCCTGGGGACACACACAGTGCCACGGCCTGCCCGCTCCCACACCCCCCTTGTTACGGGGCGCTGTGCCCATCAGGGCTCGAAGCGTCCCTGAGCGGCACCACGCAGGGCAAGACCGCAAATAAACGAGGTTTCCTCTGTGCCTGGAGTGTTTTAATAGGATCGATAGGGCCGAACGTGCTCCTGGAGGCCTCCACGTGGCTGCCTGCTCCCCCAGCCCCACGCCCCACAGCCTCGGCACCCCCCGGGTGCGAGCAGGGCTGGCAGCGCCCAGCCGCCTCCCTCAGGTGCTCAGCCCCACGGGGAGGCTCAGCGATGTGACCAGACGTGGGGGCTCCGCATCGCTGCTGTGGAGAGCCCTGAAAACTGGATTCCCCGCTGAACCCTGGCTGCCCAGCTCCTGTGCCCTGCCTCAGCACGCGCCGTGCCCAGCAGTTGGCGGCGTGCCCTGGCCGGGGCAGCAGCTCCTCAGGCATCAAGCAGGGAGGGAAGGGGTGCGGGGTACCTCTGCCTGGTGCTCCCAACACCTCAAACCAGCCTGCAACTTCCCAGGGGATACAACAACCCACCAGTGGTGTCCCAGCCACGACACAGCCCGCTGCCTGGTGTCCCAGCGCCCAGGGGGACGTGGCTCGCGCTGGCCAGGCACCATGAGCCACCAGGGAGCTGCCGGGCTCGTCACAGGCAGTGCTTGAGGCAGGGACATGCCACCCTCTGCACCTCGCCCTGCAGGGTGGCATTGGCCAGTGTCAGGAGGGGCCTGGGGGGCAGCCCCTGGCCGGTTGCCATGCTGGCCACCTCCCCGGGCATGAGAGCCCGGCTCCAGACGGCCAAGCCTGCCAGCTGGCCCACAAAGGCACCCGTGGGGCTGAATCCCTCCCTGAGGTGGCCCTGCAGCTGGCCTAGCACCAGTGAGCCGCCAGCGGGAATTTCATAGCCCTGCTGGAAGCCAGAGCCAGCGGCCAGCAGCCTCCTGTCCACGTAGAAGCGGTACCGGCCCCGGCCGGAGGACCAGATGAGGCAGAGGTGGTGCCATTTGCCATCCAGGAGCGGTGTCACCGGGAGCTCCCGAAACGCTGTGTCCCCGATGACGAAACGAGCGGATCCAGGGTCCTGGCCGCGCACGGCCAGCTTGCCGTCCCCATCCTCGCTGGCGTAGTACAGGACGGTGCCGAGGCGGGGGGCCGGGGTGAGCATCCAGGTGCAGAGCGACAGCGCCCACAGCCCCGCGCGCAGCCCCAGCCGCAGGACGGCCGCGTTGCTGCCGGAGGCGCTGGGGAAGAGCAGCGCGGAGCCCACGTCGCAGGCTGGGGAGGGAGAGCAGCGCTCAGACAGGGCTGCAGGGACAAATGGCCCTGGTGCTCCGGCAGGGGCCGTGCAACCTCTTTAACTGCAGCATCTGAGTGCAGTCCCGTGGTTTAAAATTGAACTAAAGGGCACAGAGCTCTGCCTCCTGCCAGCGCTGGGGCTTGAACCCCCCTCGTCCCCCAACTCTCCCCCCACCAAGCCCGGCGGCAGCAGGACGCAGCCACCCCTCTGGGGCCCGCACCTACCTGTCCCCATCTGCTGCTGGGGGCCCGTGGCCATGGCAGACAGCGCCGCTGTGACAGCCTGGGCGTCACGAAGGGGCTCCACGTCCTCCACGGGCATCCCAGTGGTCCCAGTCTCCACCAGCAGCCGGTGCCCTTCCTCCCACAGCCGCTGCCTCACCTTCAGGGGCCGAGGGCTGGCAGTGCTGGGGGGCACGGGGCCCCGTGGCTCATGCTGGCTGCGGGCTGTGTCCCACAGGCTGCGTGGCTCAGCACCAGCCTCAGGGCGAGTGAGCAGGTGGTGCCGGGGGGTCAGGGCACCCACCGTCCCCTCCAGCCGCTTCACCCTGCGGTGCAGCCGCCGGCCAGCGGCAGCCAGGCGAGCCAGCTCGGCACCCAGGACGGCCCGGGCTGCATCGGCCGCCTCTGCCTGCTCTGCCAGCACCTGAAACCGCCTGTCGATGTTGTAGGAGATGTTGTAGTTCCTGGCGATGCTCTGGAGACGGCTCAGCGTCACCTCCTGGAAACGGCGAAACTGCAACGGAGAGGGGTGAAGCTGAGCCCCCTCCAGGGACCCACCGTGCTGCAGCCCCCCCGGGCCAGCCCGAGTACCCACCTGCTCCTCCAGCAACCGCAGCCGCTGGAGCACGGGGCCAGGGCGTGCCGCGGGTCCCGGTGCCTCGGGCCGGCCACCCTGGAGGAGCAGGAGCAGGCAGAGGGGCAGCAGCGTCCCCGCCATGCCGCTGCCGGACGCCGTCTGCCCACACGGCACGGCCGGCCCCAGACTTGGCCCCCGCGCTGCTCCCTGGGGCAGCCTCCGCCGTGATGAGATTCACAGGCGGTGTTGGCGTGGCCCTGCTGCCGCCGAGGCCAGCCCCAGGAGCTGCCCCCTGCCACCCGCCCTGGCCTGGCTGAGCCGGTGGGGGAATCGGAGCGGGGCAGGGCCTGCAGGGCAGGCAGGGTGAGCAGGGCAGGGCAGGGCAGGGCAGGGCAGGGCGGTGCAGGACGGTGCAAGATCATAAAATCATGGAGTCACAGAGTCGTTCAGGTTGGAAAAGCCCTCCGAGGCCATCTGGTCCAACCATCCTCCTGCCACCAATGTCACCCACTAACCCACGTCCCCAAGCACCATGTACAGCCTTTCCTTGAGCACCCCCAGGGACAGTGACTCCACCACCTCCCTGGGCAACCCGTCCCAACACCTGACCGCTCTTTCTGAGAAGAAATGTCTCCTCATTTCCAGCCTGAACCTCCCCTGGGGCAACTTGAGGCAGTTCCCCCTAGTCCTTTCACTAGTTACTCGTGAGAAGAGGCTGACCCCAGCTCCCCACACCTTCCAGTTGTGGACAGCAATGAGGTCTGCCCTGAGCTTCCTCTTCCCCAGACCCCCAGTGCCCTCCAGGCTGCACCCGATTCCCCCAGAGGACCACCAGGGCAGACACTAACGAGGCCGGGTGCCAACACCGCCCCTGGGCACGCCGCTGGTGACGGTCCCCAGCCGGGTGTCCCTGTGTCCCCCCGCTCAGCACCGCTCCCTGGGCCCGGCCCGTTGTTAGCCCCGCAGCGTGGGGGTCCCAGTCACGGGCTGCCGGTGGGGCGTGGTGACACGGGGCAAGGGGCGGGGCTTACCGGACAGTGGGCGGGGCTTACAGGGCAGGGGCGGGGCTTACCGACAAGGGGCTGGACTTACTGAACAAAGGGTGGGGCTTATGGAGCGGGGGCGTGGTTTAGCGGCAGGGGCGTGCCCACCCCAGGCCCCGCGGCGTCCCCTTGACCCTCCGGCAGGAAATGGCGGCGCCGGCCCTCGCCCGCTGCGCGGCCCGGCCAGGTGTGGGGCCGTGTGGGGCAGTGCGGTGCCTGCCCGCGGGCGGCGGACCCCGTGTCCCTGACGGGGGTGGGGGTGGGGGGAGCCTCGCCGCAGCCCTCCGGGGGTCCCCTTCACTCCCCTCTGTGCGTCGCGGTGTCCCCGCCCCGGGTCCCTGTGCCCCTAACACCCCCCGTATCCCCGTGCCCCCCCGTATCCCCGTGCCCCCCCACCTCCCTGTGCCCCCCGTGCACCCCCGTATCCCCGTGCCCCCGGTGTCCCCCCCCCAGCAGCTCCGTGGGGCGCAGCCCCCCCGCGCTCACCTCACCCCTCCGCCGCCCCCAGGCGTGCTGCCCCTCGGTGCCCGGCCCCAGGCGTGGGGCAGAGCCGCCCGGCTGCCCCCCGGCCCCCCGCCCGCGCAGCGCCGCGCCTTCAGCAACAGCAAGGTCCTGGTGGAGCTGGACGAGAGCGCAGGTACGGCTGGTGGCACCGGGCAGCGCCGGGCCGTGGGGAGCAGGGTTAGGGGACGGGGGTGTCACGGGCGGCGGGTGCTTGGTGAGGTTGGGAGCCCCCCGGGTGCCGCCGTGGGGTGCCTGCCGCGGGGTCTCGTGCCCGAGCGATGTCCCCCCGCGGTGGTCTCCACTTTGGGGACCCGGCGGAGCAGTACGCGGCTCCTGCAGCGAGCAGCTGCCGGGGGATTTCTCGTGCTGGCTGCCAGGAATAGCTGTCCCAGGGCCGTGTCCCCGTGCCAAACAGAACGTGCCTCCTTGGTGCGTCCCAGGGCCTGCCCCTGCCTGCTGGGCCCGTCCTCGTGCATGGCCGCAGCACCCAGCGAGCTCCCAATGGCCCCTTGGGGCAAGGCCATGCTGCTCCAGGGGGGACGAGGGGTCAGAGTCCACCCCACACCGCTGGCCAAGGTGGCTTGCAAGTCCCTGGGCATGGTACAAGCTGGTGGCCTGGCCTCATCCAGCTGAGCTGGGGAGGAGGGAGTGGCACGGTGGGGACACGCTGGAGGTGGCCGGCTTGGGACACACGGCACGGCCACCGCACGCCGCGGGGACGGCTGCGGGCTGGTGCCAGCTGAGCTGGGCTTGCGGGCAGATCCGGGTAGGGGCAGGGGCCCTGCCCTTGGTCCCAGGGCTCTGGGGGCTTGGTGAAGAATGAGGTTTGAAAAGGTATGATCTGGGTAAAGTGGGAGAACGGGAAGACAGATGAAACACCTGTCTTGGGCAAGACAGGTGTACATGCGGTGCGTGCCGCCATGGCAAGGGGTTTCTGATGTCTCTGTGTTTACCATGGCACAGGTGTAGCTACAATGAAGTTTAAGAGCCCTCCGGTTAACAGCCTCAGCCTGGACTTCCTCACCGAGTTTTGCATAAGCCTGGAGAAGCTGGAGAACGACCGGGCCTGCCGAGGCGTGATCCTCACATCCGTACGTGTTGCCCTGCGATTGCAGTGCAAGCTGCAGGGCAACTTGGCAGGCACGGGTGCCCTTCCCTTGCTCGTGTTTGGCCTCCTGGCTCCCCGGTCCCTGCCATGTGAGGAGCAGGAAGCAGCTTTAATCGGCTCTGGAAGCAGGGGCAAGGGGTGCTTGAAAGGCCAACTGTCTTTCCTCTGCGGCCTTTTCTACTGCAAGAATAACAACAAAGTGTTGTTGTTTGGCATTAAAATCAAACCTGCTTATCTGCGAACGTGACAAATCCCTTGAGATCTCTTGAGCTGCCCGGAAGGTGCAAGGGAAGCCAGAATGTATTTCCAGATGTGATGAGGGCACGAGGTCATGCCCGGGAATGGGATGGGGCAAGTTTTGTGCTGCGTGACTGTTGGACCCATGCGGGGACCTCGATGGTGAAAAATCTTGGTGTGAGCAAAGAGTCCCAGCCCTGCAGGATGTGGAGGTGTAACGATGCAGGCCACAGGAGCCCTGGGGAGATAGTTTCAGAACCCCAAAAGGCCCTGTTAGGTTTAACTAGAGCATCCCCCTTCCCCAGGCTGCCAGGCTTTAGAGGGTTAAAGGGTCCGTGCTGATCTTGGTAATGTTTTTTCCTGATTTCAGGCCGTCCCCAAAATCTTCTCGTCTGGCCTGGACATCACTGAGATGTGTGGGAAGAGCACGGAGCACTATGCTGAGTTCTGGAGGGCCGTGCAGGAGATGTGGCTGCGGCTGTACAGCTCCAACATGGTGACGGTCGCTGCAGTCAATGCAAGTGCTTTACATCTGCCTTCCTAGCCGCCCCGCGTGGTCCGTCGCTTGCTGCGCTTGTTTGCGGTGTGTGGGCAGGGACAGCTGAAAAATCAGGCTTGCCAGTGCGAAACAAACACAGCGTTGGGATGTCTGGGCAAAGTATGTGTCGGTAGGCATGGTGCCTTGGGGTGTGGGAACGCACAGAAGAGGGCGATGTCACAGGCTCCGAGTACGCGGCGCGTGCTGCGGAGGTGTGGCAGCGTGTCCGTGGTGTTGAAGAGCTTGCACAGCACTCATGTCTGGGGGGCCCAGCCCTAGATGTCCTTGGCACAGCAGTGCTTTTTGCAGCAAGAGCCGTTCCTGGCCCCAGGAACTCATCTGGAAGCCTGTCCTGCGTGCTGGAGAGCTTTGGCAGCTCGTGGTTCTGTGTGTGCCAGTAGGTTGTTCTTGAAGGCGGCTGGGTCTCTGACCAGCATCCCACAAGCATCCTATGCAGGGCTAAGCAATCACTGCGTCATGGCTGGAATGGAAGTTTTCTATGTGGATGGCGTTACAAAGCCCTTGCACAGAAGCATTTCTGTGGCATTGAGGGTTACAGAATCATAGGAAAACGCCATAAAACATCTCCACTGCAGGGTTTGCAAGCGCAAGTAGTGCTTTCTCTGCAGGAGTCCTTAAACTAAAGAGTGAAACTCAATGGGAACAGATCAGTTAATTAGATTCCAGGCTGTGGAATGCAAGAAACAGAGAGCACTTCAAAAATAAAAAAATAATTAAAAAAAAAAAGGATAAACTCTGGTAAGCAGGTCAGAAATCTTCTTTAGTGGCTGTTTTAA
Source organism: Heteronetta atricapilla (assembly GCA_011075105.1). Lineage (NCBI taxonomy): Eukaryota > Metazoa > Chordata > Aves > Anseriformes > Anatidae > Heteronetta > Heteronetta atricapilla. Next base: position 11,204,549 of record CM021744.1, read on the forward strand.
ATCGTGTGGTTGGAATCTTGGGGAGGGGGGAGCATCTGCTCTGTCCATGGCAGCTCTGGCACTGCACGTCTTCCCTGTTCTGGAGAAAATGGGGCACGTGGACATTTGTAGCTAGAGCACAAGGGCCGACCTAGACTCACTCCTTCCTTCTCCTTGCCAGGGGTCCAGTCCGGCCGGAGGCTGTCTCATTGCCTTGACGTGTGACTACAGAATCATGGCAGAGAACCCCAAATTCAGCATTGGCCTGAACGAAGCCCAGCTGGGCATTGTGGCTCCCTTCTGGTAGGCCAGTGTCTTTCACTTCTGTTGGTATGGGTAGGTCTCCAAAAAGAGTTCACAGGGTTTATGAACAGGCTTTAACTGGCCACTGAGGTGTAGTTTTACGTGTTCGGGTATTTGCAGCTGCGGGGTGCGCGGTGCCTCATTTCTTTGTCCTGCCCTGTATGTATCCGAAACGGTTTCAGGCTGCCAACGTTCTGACGTCCTGGCTGCAGCCTCCACCCGCAGGGAGCTCAGTCCTGACTCCGCGGTCGACTCTAAACCTGGTGCTGGGAGATGTCCGTGGCCACGCTCGGTCTGGGAGTACGCTTTGCTGTGGGTACAGGGCGCGTACCTGCGGAAGCTTTTCCTCCCGTCTCTTCTAGGTTTAAGGACACATTTGTCAACGTTGTGGGACACCGAGTTGCCGAACGTTCCCTCCAGCTGGGCTCCCTCCACTCTGCACCTGAGGCCCACAGGATTGGCCTTGTGGATGAGCTGGTGCCAGAGGAAAAGCTGAAGGAGAGGGCCACGGCTGTCATGCAGCAGTGGCTGGCTCTTCCCGGTAAGGGAGGCACCTCCTGCACTCCGGGGCAGTGACCGAATGCAGAAGTGGGGATTTTACCCGTGTAGGAGGGACGGGCATTGAGACTGGCACCCGGGAGCTACGTATCTGTGGGAACTGGGGGTGTAGGTGGTTGGGAGGTGGGAAAGCTCAGCAGAGCGGTCCAAGCAGCCTTGGGCTGTCAGGGATGTGCTCGCCACCCAGGGGATGGTCTGCTGGGTGCGCAAGGCACTCGCCTCCTGCTCAGCTCGCTCTGCCAGCACTGCTGAGTCGATCCGGAGGCGCCTGAGCTCCAAGTTCAAACTGGATCCCCGTGTTTGTCAGCGGAGGTGTTAACCCAGCATATGTGCTAATCCTGCTCTGCTGGAGGGAGAGGAAAACTGCTGCGGAGCTGAGGGAAGGGCTGGGTGGGGGTGCCTGGGTGGCTGCCAGCCTGCCCTTTGGAGGAGCGGTGTGGATCTCCCTTAGCTGAGCACTCCCTTAGCTGAGGCGGAGCTGGGGGCGTTAGGACAGACAGCAAATGGTGCACGTGTGGGCTGCTCCACGGCTCCTGGGCCAGGAGAGGCTCTGCACAGGCCACGGCTAGGTCTGTTTCATCCCATCGTGTGCCACCTCTGAAGTGCTGCAGCTAGGTGCAGCTACGTATCGCCCTTGGCAGTTCATCCTACAGAAATCTGAATGGAACTGGGCAGAAATGGGCAGGTCCCAGGACTGTCACGTAAGTGTCCTGGTTTTGGAAGAGGGTCCCCAAACGTCTCTCTGGCCCTGCTGTCTTGGTGTTAGAGTGAAACCAGTTGGTCCTCAGCCCCTGAGACTGGGGAGCCTGTCTCTGCTGTGCCCTCTCCTGGCTTCCAGGAGGCACCATGCAGGTCCTGCAGAGCCGTAAGCCAGAGCCAACAAGAGTTTGTCCGGGTGACCATACCCACGAAGGTGCTAATGCTGTTTTGGGTTCTCAGTGTGTGGGATTTCACCCTCATTTCACGGTTCCTGTTGCCACACTCTGAGAGCATGTTTGCAACATGAGCGCAAGAGATTTGTGCCTGCATTGTTGCACGTAGTGCGTGAGCAGATGTGTGCTCGGGGCCTTGGCTCCAGCAGCATCCCCGTATCCCTGCTGAACTGTGCAGGCTGGAGCAGGGATCGCGGCCCAGAGCCTGCAGCTGGTGGGGACAATGCTGCTGGCTTTTGTGTGGCATGTTTGGCACGAACAGGATGTCTTGCCAGAGGTTCAAGGGCTCTGGGTTGGGAGAGCTTAGAGCCAGAGCAGTTTCAGATAACAGACTTTTGTTCGGTCACTGCTGTCCTGAGCCCAGCGACGGGCGTTTGGGTGAGGGCTGGGCTCCAGAGGGCACAAAGACAAGGAGGGCGCACAGCTAGTTCTGTAATTCGTCCCAGTAGATCAGTCATTTCCCCACCACGGTGTATAGCTCATGATTTATTGTATGAGAATGCATCCAGTTCAGCTTCCAGACGGTGGGTTGTTCTTACACCGTTCCCTGCTGGTTTAAAGAGCCCACCAGCCCTTTGCTACCTCTGCTTTGGAGGTACCAGCCCGTGGTGACAGGGGCCGAGAGGTGGTTGGTAACAGGGGGGACCGGGCACGCCCCCCATCCTCGCTCTCCTCTCCACAGACCATGCCCGTCAGCTCACCAAGACCATGATGAGGAAGGCAGTGCTGGACCGCCTGGTAGCTCACCGGGAGGAAGATGTTCAGAACTTCATCAGCTTCATCTCAAAAGAGTCCATCCAGAAGTCCCTCCGCATGTACATGGAGATGCTGAAGAAGAAGAAGAGCTGAGGAGCCAGCCAGCTGGGGCTCGGTCCCAGGAGCTTTCGCGACCCTCCAAAGCACTGCAGTCGCTGTAGACTTTCACACTGAAGCCGTCTGCAGCGTCAGCGCTTGGTGAGGTGCTGCCTGCTCCTGTGGCTGCCCCAACCGGCCCTTCCCGGTAGTCCCCGTAGAGTGCCTGACACCGCTGCTGCCTTCCTGAGAGCGGGGAGAGCTGCTTGCTCAGCTCACCCAAGGAACAGACAGGGAGAGTCCAGACAGCACTGCAGCCTCAGCCTGCGGGTCCTTGGGTGTCCTCCCTCCTGTCCAACAGCTAATTGCGAAAATGAAATTTGTCAATAAAGTCTTTGATGAGGTAGGGGTGGGTGCTTCATTCCTGAGCCTGTCTGCGGTCACCGCTTGCTTCCTGGCGGACCGGGGGGGCTCTGCCGGGAGCCCCGGGGGCTGGCTGTCACCCTTCTCCAGACCGCGCTCAGGAGCAGCCACGTGCGGGGCTCGTGGATGGGGCTGCAGAGCGCCTCCGTGGGGGTGGTCGTGGGAGCTGGAGCTGGATCGTGGTCTGCGGCTGCAGGAGGAGCTCAAGCCGTCAGCTTCACCTCAACCGGGTAGTGGTCGCTGACTGCCAGGGCCTGCAGGAGGGCGAGAGGCGGGGAGGTGTAACACAAGGGTTGGGTGAGAACTGATCCCTCACGGTGCTGGTGGGGCCGGTGGGGCTGTCACCGCTGTGCCAGACCCTTCTGCCTCCTGGTGGGGGACAGGATAACCCCAGCCCTGGAGTCGTGAGGTCCTGCCATGCCTGCTCCTGCCCATGGAAGGCCACCAAAACGCTCATCTCTTCACTGCGGGGACAGGCAGTAACCCCGAATTCCCCCTCTTGTTCCCACCCGTGGGTCCCCGAGCATCCAGGGCTCCACGTTAGCTGGATGTGGGTGGCTGCTGTGCCCCAGGAGGGGAGCGTGCCTGATGTGAGGGGCTGCGTGTGTCTGCTGGCATCCCCACAGCCTGGCACGGGGCAGGGACACAGGTGCCATGGCCATGGCTGCCTTGGGCTGCTGCTGGGGCTGCTTTAAACCCGCATTTGAGCTGACAATTAAGTGCAGCGGGTACCTTGCTGCAGCTGGGCTGCCTAATCCTGAACAAATGCTGGCAGCCCCACGGCCTCAGGATGTCTTTGCTGCACCCGGAGCTGCCTGGGGCAACTTGGCTTCTCCGCCCCGGGCATCTCCGGGTGCAGCAAAGACACGCTGAGCCCCGGTTCGTGACCCCCGCTCACCTCCTCCTGCTCCAGCCGGAAAGCGCGCTGGAAATTGTAAACAGTGGCCGAGTTGGGCACGATGCTCCTCTTCAGCTTGGCACCGCACACCACGATCCTGCGAGGGAGCAACGTGCGGTGGGTGCCGCTCCCGCCCCTGCCGGCGGGGGGGACAGGCAGGGGGGCACCCCGGGGACCGCGGTGGTGGGGCTGACCTGTCGTAGGCGCAGTCCGACTTCCCCACGGTGGTGTCGGAGCTGTCGGGGATCAGCCACTTGAAGACGTCGCTGGTGCGCAGGCGGACGGAGGCCCAGTCGCTCGGCTTGACGTAGGCGCAGTCGGCGTTGAAGTCCCCCAGGAACACGATGTTCTGCGGGAAGGGCGGCGCGGGGGCTGATGGCAGGGCTGCCTCCGGCCCCGATCCAGCCGTCCCAGCCCTGAAGCTGGCTTTGCCCCGCCGCAGCAGGGCCCCCGGCCCCAACGCCCTTGTGCTCGTCCGGCAGTGGGGCCCCGGCGTGGGTCGCGCCGTGCCCAGGGCCCGCTGCTGCCAGGGGTACTCACGTCGGTCCCCCACTTGTTGACCACGGCCAGGTAGACGTCGTAGAGCGCGTCGATCTCGGCAGCGGCGTCGTGCGGGGCCGAGTGCAGCGGCACCATCACGAACTCCCCTGCCTCTGCAGGGAGAGGGATGTGTGAGCCCACATGGCCACGGCCCCACGGACACGCCGTGCACCCCCCGAGAGGGGCTGGGGACCGTCCCCCACCTTCCCAGCACTTACTGGTGTGGGGCGCTGAGACCCTCAGGATGAACGGCTCCCGGCTGAAGACGTCCTGCGGGTCCTCGTACTGGTAGGTGTCCACCACCGACACGACGTCCGTCCTGCGGGACCGAGGGGACGGTGACACTGGGGCTTGGCCCTGCCATGCTGGCTTTTGGTGCCCCAAGCCCCAGCAGGTGACGTGGGGCTGTCCTGGCCCCTGTGTCCCCTCTGCATCAGCCGAGGTGGGACAGCAGCGTTCCCACCCCGTACCTGTAGATGAAGAGGTACATCTCCTTGTAGTTCTCCCGTCCCAGGGGCCCGCTGATCTCGTAGTCGTACGGGGATGAGGACACGCTGCAGAGATGGAAAGGACGGACAGAGACATGGCCGTCACGGTGCTGGCACAGCCCTGGGGTGTCCCTGGTTCTGCTGGTCCCAGGGGCACCTCAGCTCCGCCGCGGGTGGCACGGTGAGCCACCAGCTGTCCCCACCGCCACTTGGTGACCCCTGGCCGGCCGCAGGCTCTGTCCTCCCCACGCCCTGGCAGGACACAGGGCTGGTCCCTGCCTCCCACTGCTCTGTGGAGATGCTCCCTGTCATCATTTGCATCCAAGTTAATGAGGTTAATTGGCTGCTGCAGGGCCCGGCGTCACCCTCGCTGCCGCGGTGGCTTTGTGGTGATGCCGGAGGGGGGACCGGAGGGGTGAGGGCTGGGCACACCTGCTCAGGGGCCTCCGCCCCAGCCTTCGCCCAGAACTGGGTCCCCTGCATGCCCGTGGCAGCCTGGGCTACGTGCAGCCTTGTGCCCACGGCACAGCCCCCTCTGCCAGCCCACGCATTTCTCAGGTTTGGCCACGCAGAGCCCCTGGAGAGCCCCAGTCCCACCAAGCACCCTTCGCCCCCGTGTCTTCATCCCCAGCCTTGGCTTTGCCCTGTCCCGTTGCATTTCTCAGGCTCAATGTGACAGTTTTAGTTCCTTTCCATCTCCTGCATTCGGGTGCGATTTCAGCTTTCACGAGGGTTTTGCACTGCTTGCAGCCCGTTTCCCCCTGCATCGTTCACAGCGGCTGCTCAGAGCCATGCACAGTGCCCAGCGGGCTCCGGGCTGTTCCTCCCCGTTTCACTTCACAAAGCTCCACCATTTTCTCTTATTCCCCTTTCCGAAATGCTCTTCCAAGGGGATTTTTTTGTTTGCTTGCCTGTTGGTGCTCAAGCAGCTCCGCTTTCCCTGCCTAACGCCGGCATTTCGCTGCCGGCTGGCCCCAGCCCCGTGCCCGTACCTGTTGAGCTGCTCCATGAGCTCGGTGACGGCGCTGAGGTCGGAGTCGCGCACCTCCTGCACCAGCACCACGTCGTAGCGGCGCAGGACCTGTGGGACAGGAGTGGTGACAGTGGCTCGGGGTGCTGGGGTGGTGAGCAGGGACCCCCCGGCAGCGCTGGGGTGACCCACACGTCCCTCAGTGCAGGTGTCCCCACAGAGGGAACACAGCGTGTCCCCGACACCACCCACATTACCCTCCACCAAGCCAGGACACCCGTGGCACCAGGCAGATGTCCAGCCACGGCCATGTCCCTGGCACAGGAGCTGTGTTTGGGCTGCATGCATCCAGCCCGTCCCCACAGCACCAGCCGCACTCACGTTGACGATGATGCCCGCCACGGCCTCATCAGACATCTTGCTGTCACCAAACGCCTGGATGTTGAAGGCACCGATGCGCAGCGTGGCGGTGGCTGGGCACAGGAGAGGCGCGGCCAGCAGGGACAGTGCCAGCACCACGGTCCCCATCCTGCTGCGAGGGATGCTGAGCCGCAGGGTAGTGGCGACGGGAGCCAGGGTTTGCTCTGGGCTTGGAAATACGCTTCATATTTGGGGGTAGAGTGAAGAAATCCATTTAGGTCCTTCCTATGTGCCATGCCACAGCCCACGGAGGACTGCCACCGCTCCGCTGCGCTCGGCCGGGGCAGAAGAGCTGGATCTGACCCTGCTGCCTGGGGCAGCCCGTGCAGCCAGCCCGGGCTGTCTGCCGGGTCGCCGGTCCCAGAGGAAGACGAAGCCCGTCCTGCCGCGGTGAATCAGCCGGGAAGCGCCTCTGCCCATCGCCCGCGAGCCCTGGGATCACCCGGCTCCCGGCTCCGCTCCCCATGGGGCTGGGGCTGTCCTGCCCTGCATGCAAGCTCCAGCCCCCTCCGCCCGCACCCCAGGCTGGTTCGCATCCTTCAGTTTGCTCACAGCCCCCTCCTGACCCTGCTCTGCTGTCTTGCATCCTTAGATGTGGCCACGGTCCCCCTTCACCCCCTCTTCCCCGGTGCTCCCCAAAGCTGGGAGCTTTCTGCCCTGAAATTGCTCCACTCGACGGTCTCGGAAAGCGAGGCAGCAAATCCCAGTTCCAGCCGCCCCAGCCCCTCCAGTTCCATGGCCGAGCCATGAGTGATTGCCCACACCTCGGGGCTGCCCCGGCTCCCAGCCCGTTGCCCCACGGCCGCGGGAGGCACCGAGCCCCAGCTCCATCCTTACCGTGCCAAGCGCGCAGCACCTCTGCCCTCCCGGCGGCAGGAGGGCTGTTTTATTCCCAGTGGAGGTGCTGGGAAAGCAGGATGAGTCGGACACCCCCGTGGGTGTTTTGGCACAGGTTTGGGCTCCTTCCCACGTTGGGAAACCAAAACCCGCACGGCGGCAGGGTGGGGTCGGCGTCAGCACCTCTGCTCAGCGCCGCGGAGGGCGCCTGGGGGGAGCGGCGGCCGTGGGGCAGCGCAGTGGGGCTGGGGGCACACGGGGCTCAGGGGGTGCTCGGGGGTGCCCAGCTCGCAGTGCTCCCCACCCCAGCATGGTGCCGGGTGGCCGGGGGAAATGGCTTTAATGCAGGTGACTCAGACACGTAATTAGAAGGGACGTGAGGAAATGGTGGGGTTGTTCGGGTCAAGCTAGTCAAGCCATCGGCGCCACTGCGAGCCTCCATGCTCCGGCTGCAAGCCCCTGCCTCATCAGCCACCCCGAGCAGCCCCAGGACGCGGCACTGACCCCTTCCCACTGGGGAAGCTGCGACATGGCTGGGACCGAGCCCCGGTGCTGGTGCTGGGCTGGCATCCCCCGTGCCACCAGCACGCTGCGTCCGCCCAGCCGAGGAAGCCGGGCTTTGGGGGTGCTGGTGGCGGGGCAGGTGCGCGGCCGGCAGTCGGGGCCAGGGAGGTGACGGTTCCTCGTGCCGGGGCTTGCGCCGGGACAGCATCCTCAGGACCAGTCATGGGTGAGTCCAGTGTCCTCAGACGCATCCGTGCGTTCCTGTAGGATTGCTCAGCTCGGGCTTTTCACCATCCCTGCAGGCAGTGAGTGGCCCAGTTCCTTTGGGAGAAGCATTTCCTCTTCCAGCATCCTCCTCTGAGCCTGGCGCCCCATCGCAGGCGCTGCCGGGACACACGGGGGCTCCCCAGGTGCCAACCAACCTGGCGGGACCCCCACACCTGCAGGTGGAGGGGAGCGGCCTCGTGCCCAGCCCAGGGGCTTGCTGCGTCCCTGTCGCACACGGCCACTGCTGCCTGGCGAGAGGGGTTCCCCCACAGGTCAATCCCCCTCCGCCGGCTGTCCCGCTGGGACGGGGGCAGTGCTCCCGGGACACCGGGCTCCCGTGGAACGGGACAAGGTGGCTCTGTGCCAGGAACAGCAAAATCCCAGGGAAGGCACCGAAACCCCCAGGAAGGCACCGCACCACTGCGCTGGGAGCTGACTCACATCCTCCACCTCCCACCACCGTCACCAGTGCCCATCAGATGCCCTGCGGGCTCCGGCAGGACACGGCCCCCTGAGCTGGAAGAAGAGCTGGAGGCATCCTGCGACTCAGCGTGGGGGAGGAATCCTGCCTGGACCCTCCCAGGCCCTTCCCGACACCCTGCTTTGTGGCTTGCTCAGACAGGAGCCGCTCTTTCCACAGCAGGGAAATTTCCTGGGCTCTCGACAGCAGCAGGGAGGCTCCAGGTCCCGGGGACCTTCCCGGCTGCGGCCCCCCCATGCTGGGGCTGCCCCGCTGCAGGGGGACACCAAGCTCGGGGTGGGGGCTGGAGAGACGGGGGCGAAACAGCTCAGCACCCCCAGCACCCGCCGTCCCGACCGCTGTGCTCCAGCAGGGGTTGCTTTGCCAATCGCCCTCATGCCCTGGGGTGTGCCCCCGAAACTCGGTGTGGAAAGGTGGAAATGAGCCCTAGGGGATAGGGGCGAGGGCTCACCGTGCGTGGGGCTGGAGGCACACGTGTGGGGCAGCCCCCCAGCACCCAGCAGGGGGAGGCTTTTGTGTTTGTACGGGAGCACACACACGTGTGTGTGTACAGGAACTCGTGGGGACGTGGGCACGGGCACTTCCAGCCCCGGGGGAACGTGGCTGTGCACACATGGGAGGGTGCAAAGGAGACTGCGGCTGCACGGGGTGCACGGGTGGTGTGCACTGCACGTGGAGGAGCGTGCACAAGAGGGTTTGCACACGAGGGCGTGCAGCAGGCGTGTGGGAGTGCGTGTGCATGGCGGCACGCACACAGGACGGCGCGGATACGGGGCCTCGCAGCACCCAGCTGCCGTCTGAGTGAGCAGCCAGAGCAGCACAGGCTGAAAACAGCCAATATTTAATGCAAGCACCCCGCAGCCACGAGACCCCGGAAGGCTGTCCCCTTGCCGGGACAGCGTGCAGCACATCGAGCAGTCGGGAAGCTTCGTTGAACCTGGCGGTGCAGGGACTCCCGCGAGGGACACGCGCCCGCGTCGTGGCATCCTGGTGAGCACCGCGCACATCTCAGCGGGCTCTCAGTGTCACCTCCACAGGGAAATGGTCGCTGACGGCCAAAGCCTGAGTGCAGGGGGAAGCAGAGAGGTGGCTTTGTTTGCCCTGGTGTTATCGTCATGGCCAGCTGGGGCCCAAACGTTCTGCTCCAGTCCCCGGATTTTGTGCTCACGCGAGGAGGGCCACGGAGGCTTTGTGGGCTGGACTAACGTGGCACTGGGTGAAATCCGTGGTGCGAGCAGGCTGCGTGCCCCGGCCCCCAGCAGGACCCTGCCACCCCCGCCCCCCAGCCCCTCACTCACATCCTTGTTCTGGATGCGGAAAGTCTGCTGGAAGTTGTTGACGGCGGCGGAGCCGGGTTCGACAGCTTGGCGCAGCGCGGAGCCGCAGGCAACGATGCTGCCGAGGCACCGCGGGGGTCAGCACCCGTCGGAACCCCCCCCGGCAGCCCCCGCACCCACCGCCGCGGCACCCACCGGTCGTAGGCGCAGTTGGTGCTGCCCACGGTGGTGTCGGCGCTGTCAGGGATGAGCCACTCGCAGGATTCGTGGGAGCGCAGGCGGATGGAGGGCCACTGTGCCTCGGTCACGTAGGAGCAGTCGGCGTTGAAGTCGCCCAGGAAGAGGACGTTCTGCGGGGCAGCGCCGCGCTGAGCCCACCTGAGGCCGCCCCAGGAGGGCCTGGTGGCCCGGTGCCCGCAGCGCACAGATGAGCCCTGCCCACCCCACGCCGTCCCGAACGTCCCCCGGCTGCACGGTCAGCGTGGCCAGAGCCAAGTCCTTGCAGCACGGCCATTGCGGGGCAGCACCGGCTGCCCAAAATCACGCGGGGCAGCAAAACCCCCCCGGCTCTCTGCAGTGTGCGGGGGGAAGCCCCCAGGAAGGGCGTCGGAGCCCCCCGGGAGCTGCATCCCACCTCCCTGCCCAGACACTGCCGGGTGGCGCCCGCTCTGAGGGGTGCATGAGGTCTCCCACGGGATGCGCCCACCCGAGGACGGCCGCCGGGACGTGCCGTGGCCCCGGAGCCGTGTCCCAGCCCAGCTCGCTGCCCTGGGGAGGGAGCCGGGCTCCCCGGGGCCGCTTACTTTGGTCGCCCACTTGTTGATGACGTCCGTGTAGACATCGGCGAGCGCATCGATCTCGGCCGCCGCGCTGCTGGGCTCCGCGTGCAGGGGCACTGCCACGAACTCCTCCAGCTCTGCCGGAGAGGTGGCTGTCAGCACCTGGAGCCAGGGCAGCCCCTGAGCTTTTTTCCTGTCCCTTTACCAAGCTCCCTTGGTTTCGGGGAGGAGATGGGGGTGGGAGAGAGAGAGGAGCGTGGCAGTGCGTCCCGCTGGGGAGGCAGAGGCAGTGGCACGAGGTGGGAAATGAGAGGCGATGGGAGATGGCAGGCAACGGGAGGCGATGGGAGATGGGACGCAGTGGGAGGCGGCACATGGTGGGAAGCAGCACGCAGCGCCTGCCGTGCTGGGCAGGCACCCAGGCCCCTGGGGCACCCACGGGTGGGAGAAGCCCCCACAGCAACGAACGAGCCCCGTGGAGCCCCTGTGCCAGGTGCAGGCAGCCCCAAGGGGCCGGGGGGGGAGCGGTGCCGGGGCTGCCCCGCTCTGCTCACGCGTAGTAGGCGAGGAGAACTTCACGATGAAGGGCTCCCTGCTGAAGACGTCGGTCCCGCAGGACTCGCAGCCGTCGTCGTAGTAGTAGCTTCCCAGCACGGAGACGATGTCTGACCTGGGGGGGGGAGAGCGGGCAGCCGCAGCGGGGACCCAGAGGCACTCACCTCCCCTTGGGAGCTGCCGGAGGGGACAGCGGCTGGCCCTGGTGGCACTCCTCCCCTCCCGCTGGCCCTCACCTGTAGACATAGAGGTACTGCTCCTTGTAGCTGCCCCGCCCCAGAGGCGCGCTGTTCAAAAAGCTGTAGGGGTACGGCGACGCACTGGGAGCGAGACGTGGGGAGGGTGAGGAGGCTCCCGGCGCACCGCTGCCCACGGGGCTCTGCGTGGCCCCAGCGCAGCGAGGGGCTGTGCAGGCTCTGTCTCAGAGCCAGCGGGGTCACCTGTTGAGCTGGGTCATCAGCTTCCTGACGGCACTCAGGTCGGCGTCCCGCACCTCCTGCACCACGGTGATGTCGTACTCCGACAGGATCTGGGGGCACAAGCTCAGAGCTGCTCGCCCGTGGTGTGCGCCCGTGGGTGCCCGGGGACTGCGGGGTGGCAGCGGGTCCGCCAGCACCCAGCCCTGCACCCACACGGGCTGCCCGGAGGAGCCTGGGCAGCAGCGGGCAGCGTCGTCCTCAGCCGGGCCAGCGAGAACAGGGGCGGCCTCAGGCTGGAGACCGGGGCGGGGGAAGAGCAGGTGGGTTGGGGGGAAATGGAGGCATGGAAAATGGGTGGGGGGTGTGCATGGACGGATGGACGGGCGGATGGAGGCACAGGGAGGTGCATGCACGGACATCATGCAGGGCATGGAGAGATCTACGGAAAGCTGGTGTCTGACGGCCCCACATTAGCCACATCCCGGGGACCGGAGCGTGGCCAGGACGGCTCCTCTCCCCCCGGCACTCACAGTGACGATGAAATCCGCAACGGTCTGGTTGGACATCTTGCTGTCCCCAAACGCCTTGATGTTGAACGCGCTGATCCTCAGCGCAGCGGCCCCGCGCAGCAGCAGAGCCACAGCCAGCAGCGGCAGCAGCAGCTTCGAGGCCACCATCCTGCGTGCGGAGGGGCAGGGATGAGCTCAGCCTCAGCCGGGAGGGGAATTTGGCACGGACGAGGGTGGCTGGACTATTCCCACTGGCCCTACTGGTTTCACTGGGAGGCATCCGTTGTCCAGCGAACCACCAGGAGCCCTTCCAGCCGCCCAGCTGCACCTCATGCCGCCAGCCAGACGGCCGAGTCCTTGCCCCTGCCTCACGCCGGGCCTCATCCTGCCTGTCCCCCTGCTCCCCAGCCTCCTGGGGGGAGCCTGACCTGCCCACGAAGCCTGAGCGGGGAATTCACTGCCAAAGGAGCAAATGGCACTGCAGGTGACTCAGAGCAGAGGCTCCCTCACTCGCCGTGCTCAGCCCAGGCACCTCTCCCGGCCCGGGGCAGCTGGCAGTGGGGGGAACAAGGACTTGGGGAGGGGGCAGGAGCTGCTGACCCGGCTGGAGCCCCCCTGCAGACCTGTGCCCAGGGACCGGTGCTGAGCAGGGCTGTTGCTGGTTATTTTCTGTGCCGGAGCTGCTTCCCTCTTTGGGTCGCTGAGGTGTGCGTGGACACAGCCACCACCACACGGGTTCGAGGGCTTCCCCGCCTCCCTGTGACCCCGCTGGGAGGGGACACCAAAGTCCCTTGGCTTGTGCCTCTCCCATCCCTTCCCAGGTCTGCGCCAGGGACCCAAAAGCCCCTACAGCAGCTGTGCTGGGACAGAGCAAGGGCTGGACACCCGCAGCAGCCCCGCACGTGTCCTCCCACCCCTGGAGCACTCTTCCCTGGAGTGGGCAAGGGTCCCCCCGCAGCCGGCACGGCTCTGCCAGCTGCTGCCCCAAGCACGGCCCCATCCTCACCCAGGCTCGAGCCCTGTGGGACCCCGCTCCGAGGCAGCACAGCTGCTCCAGCACAGGGAGAGGCGCTTGGGAAGCATTTCCCGTGGCACTGAGCTCCCCGGGGTAATGTTTTACCACATCCTGCCCAGACGATGGGATCCGAACCCTGGCCAAACGCACGCACCCTGAGCACCCAGCGCCGCTGGGACCAGCGTTGCCCTCAGGGTCTGCGTCTGATAATGAGGCTGCTGGTGAGACCAGGAAACACAGCCAGCTGCGGGGCGCCCCGGGCTTGTGTTCACAGCTGGGGCAGCCGGCCTAGTAGAAGCGCTCCCCTTTGCCCACTTCCATCCTTGCTACAACTGCAAGTGCTAAAATCTGCAATGCCACAACGGTGGCGGTGCCACAACCTGGCAGTGCCACCGACGGCCCAAACCCCTGCCCGTCCCAGCTCCCGTGGGGCCCATCCGCCTCCACAGGCTCCCAGGCGACGCCGGGGCACCCGCGGATGCCCGTGTGCGTGCGCAGGCAGACGCTCGGGGGATGCTCACGAACTGCCCCGAGGATCAGACCCGGAGCAGCATCCCAGCAAAAATGAGCCGAGCTGCGGAAAGTGACTTCGCAGAGATGTGATCCTCGGGCCAGGGAGGAAGGGGGAGCCTGACGTACCTTTGGTGCTGTCCTTGGTCTCTGGAAGGGGAAAGAGGAGCTGCACCTGCATTTATGGGGAGGAACGCGCTCACCTTGCCAAAGAGTCGCCCAGCCAATAAGTGTGCAAGGCCTCGGGCTCTATATGGCATTTTTCACAGAAACAAAGGTCTGTTCAGTGGAAAATAAAAAAGCGTCTCTTTCAGTCAGTGCCAGCACCGGTATCTCCAGCCACAGGCCCAGAGAAAGGTCAAGAATAGGTCTGAATCGATAAAAACGCCGACAAAGATCTCCAAGGTGTAAATAAACCCCGCAGGGGTAATGCCAACTCCGAAGTGCAGGGCACGGGGCCGCTCTCACTGCGGCTACTGCTGGAGGAGAAAGACCTCATCAGGCACGGCCCTTTGGGGTTCGTCTGAAAACACATTTATTTGACCACCACCGCAGTGTGACCACCACCACGTGTTGATGAGCTGCCCCGGGGCACGGGGGCCACGGCCGAGTCCCCCCAGCACCTGCACCGGGGCTGCAGGCAGCAGGAGCGGCTCTGAGCCGCCCCAGGGCCCTGCGGGCAGCCCTGCCCGTGGGGTGTGAGGACCGCGGAGCCGGGGGCCCCCATAAATGAGGGGAAGGAGCGAGGCGCTGTCCCCGTGCCCGGCAGGCTGCTGGGGCCCAGCGGTGCCCCCGGGACTGGCTCGGTCCCGTTGCCCCTCAGCACCCTGCCTGAGGGGACGGGGTGGGCGCTCAGCACCGGGAGGTGCCGGGTTACCGTGAGGGGGGCAGCACGGCACCGGGCCGCCGCCATCCCGCACGGGGGCCAGAGCTGACCCCTCCTGACGGGGGGGCGGCCCTCGGCCGGCTCCGGGGCCGTCCCCGCCCCCTCAGCCGTGCCCTCCCCGGCGGCCTTGTCCCTCTCCCGGCCTCCAGCCGCAGCTGGCCGCCCTCTCACGGGGCCGTGCCCGCCGCCGGCTGCCATGACCCACGGACCCCCCCCCCCCGGGGGCCGGCGGCCGGCCCGGCCCCCCCCACCCCCAGCCACCAGAGGGCGGGCGCGTTCCGGCCTCTTTTGGCCGCCGCGCGGTGCCGTAGCTCCCGCCCGCCGTGCGCTGAGGGGAGGCCGCACCGAGCCGGGCCGAGCCAGGCCGGGCAGGGCCGCACCGGGCCGCCATGAGCGACATCCGCCACTCGCTGCTGCGGCGGGACGCGCTGAGCGCCGCCAAGGAGGTGCTGTACCACCTCGACATCTACTTCAGCAGCCAGCTGCAGAGCGCCCCGCTGCCCCCCCTCGTCGACAAGGGCCCGGCCGAGCTCCTCGAGGAGTTCCTCTTCCAGGTCCCCAAGGAGCGCGGCGTCCCGCCCAAGGTGGGCCGGGGCCGGGAGGGCTCGGCTGAGGCCCCTCGGGGCGTTGTTTCCCCCCCGGGGGTGCTGGTGGGAGTGTCTGAGCTCAGGGCGGGCTGCCCTGTATGGGGGGGGGGTGCTTGGGGCCGGCCCGCGGCCTTTCGGTGTGGTTAACGCGGGGATGCGCCTGGGAGAGGTGGCGAGAAACCCGCGGGGTGCGTGTGACGCCTGAGGGGAGCTCTCGGCCTCCGTGGTTTTCCTTTCACCAGAGCAGCCCCCCCGTTCTCTGAGAGCCCCGCTATATTTTGCGTCTTTGTTTTCTTTCAGAGACTGAACTCGCTGCAGGAACTCCAGCTCCTCGAGATCATGTGCAATTATTTCCAAGAGCAAACCAAGGATTCGGTTCGGCAGCTCATCTTCTCGTCTCTCTTCAGCCCTCAAGGGAACAAAGCGGATGACAACAGGATGGCTTTACTGGGGAAACTGGTGTCCATGGCGGTGGCCGTGTGCAGGGTGCCTGTCCTGGAATGTGCTGCCTTCTGGCTGCAGGTGCAGATCCTGCGCGGACGAGGCGGACTGGGAAGGAAGGAGGGAGTGTGCCACACGGGCAGCGGGTGCGCTTCGTGCCACCTAATGGCTGGTGGCAGCTGGTTGCAGTCAGCTGCTCGTCCGTGGCAGTTTTAGCCAAAGTAACAGCTGGCTGCTGCAGCTGCCTTCACACCACGTCTGTGCTCGTGTCCGTTCCTTTGCTCCAGCACGGGGTAGAGCTTTTGCTGATCTGGTTATGTGCTGCACGGGCCGAAGAAATTTTTTCTTTCTTTTTTTTTTATTGTCAGTGAAAGTGTTGGTTTTCTTTGGCACTTATCCCTCGAGTTGCAGGGGGTCAATGGAGGGTTTGGCTAGTGCTGGGAAGAGGACAAGAGCAGATCACGGCCATGTTGCATAAAGGAGCAGACTGGAGTTTGGGAGATAAGCTGTGCCCAACGTGCAGGTTCTGGCACGGCAAAAGAGGCAAATCTGCCTCTTGAGATTAGCGTCAGAAGTGCCTGTGTCTGTCTTCTGTGGGTGCAGTACCGCGGGGATCTCTTACACCCCTGTGAAGGATGTCCCACTCCCCACTGCAGACCATCAGAAGCACCTCTTGGTTCTTGCTGCCTCCGTGGGAGGTGCAGAAGCCGCCTGCTTGTAGAGGGGGGAGAGCAGAAGGACTGCGCTGAGAGAGGGGGGTGGTGGAAGGGAGGCTGTTCTGCTTCTGTGGCGTCCTCGTTCTTCCCGTCTGGTGAGCCCTGGGGGAGGAGGAGGGGATGTGCCCCGCGTAGCAGGCAGGTGCAGGGGTTTGTTTGTTGTTTTGAAGAATGCAGCTCTTCAGTGACGTGAGGGTTGCACTGAATTGTCCCCGTTAGAGATGCCGGGCGTAACTGGTAGGTTACTGAGCCAGTTGTTCTGCCGCTGAGGTGGTCGAACTACAGCGCTTCGCTGCTGAGCTAGTAAAAATTCTACTTCTAAGCAAGAGTATTGATATAAGAGGGTTTATTTTTAAATTACGGGTATTGTAGACGTGAAATATCACCAACTATTTTAGTACCCTGAAATAGTAATGGTATTCCCCTCTGTGAGGGGTTCTTTTATACGCAGAGAGGGAGCGAGAGCACAAGAGCACTTTCATTTGGGGGCAAGTGGAAACAGCAAGGTGGCTGGGTGACGTGGGCGGGCACAGTGTTTGGGCAAAGCGGGCTATAAATCAGCTCTGTGGGACTTCCAGCTCTGTGGGGCTTCCCGAGCTCTGCTTTAGGCCGCCTCTCACGGTCTGCTCTCATCCCCGCAGCGAACCCCCGCCGTGTACTGCGTGCGGCTAGCCCGAGCCTTGGTGGACGACTACTGCAACTTGGTGCCGGGGTCCATCCAAACGCTGAAACAGATCTTCAGCGCCAGTCCTCGCTTCTGCTGCCAGTTCATTACGGCAGTCACGGCTCTCTACGACCTCTCTTCAGGTAGATGTTTCTAGGCTGTCTTACAAGGAGGTGTGGTATAATGCAACACAGATTAACTGTGGCAAGCGAATTAACGACTTAAGTCCTAAAGACGCTTGTTAGGAGAGAATTACTGCCAGCAGCGGCTCAGGGGCGTGTTGGGGATGTGACATCTGTCACTGAGGTGAGAAGTGGCTGAAGGGAGAGCCTCTAGTAGGGAAGCAGCCGAGTAACACCTGACGCAAAGGGCAGCATCCTCCACGCAGGGCGCAGGACAGGGGGACCTCACTGCCTGAGCAGCGCTGGGGGTGAAGGCTGACCCGCCCGGGCAGCTTTTCCTCCTCGTTGTCTCAGCTATCCAGTAGGTAGGCTCAGGCCTGGCTGTTAGCCTCGTTCCTTGCAAAAAGGGGGAAGACACGGACTGGGGATGTTCGCAGGCTGGAGCAGGGTTTCAGCTGAGCAGTGCTAAGAGACCGAACTGACAGCCTGCTTCCAGTGCTCTCTTCAGGTGTGTGCCTGACCTTTTGGTGCGCCCCACCTCGTGTTGATGTTGCTCAGAGACTGGAAACATTCCTTTGTCTAAAATAAGATTGATTTAGCTTAGCGAGAGAGAGGACTTGTGACAGACCAACAGACAGCCACGCACTAAATGCCAACATTTAGTTTGCATCATCCAAAAAAAGCAGATGCTGATTGTTCTGGATAAAGGGGGTATTTTTCAGTCTTCTCCAGATAACAGCAAACAGCTTGGCATCAGTGAAAGAGAGGTGCAGGCTGAGACGTTTTTTTGAGTATTTGGTAGAGCTTGCAGTATGTTATTCCTCGGTATTTTATATCTCAGGAAGTTTTTTTAATTTTTCATACCTTTATTTATTTGAGGTGATAGAATAAAAGGAAGCTAATTTTTCAAAGAGCAGTCTGGAACCGGGCAGTCTCGGCCACGTTGCGAGGACAGAGCTTGGTTGCACCACCAGCAGCATGTATGATACCCAGAAGTTTCGGAAGCTAGACAGTACCAGTCCTGTACCTGGGGCTTGTTAGTCATGTGGTGGTTCAAGTGATTTGTCCTAGAAGTCATTTTCAGCCGAGCCCTGATGAGAGTTCAGTGCTGAGTCAGCTTGCACCGAGAGCACATCACTCAGTCCAGCATCCTGCCGCTGGCACAGGGTGACGCGCAGTCACCGTGAATGTTCCTGTTGTCTGTAACTGAGCTTCACCTCGTGACCACCTTTCACTGCTCGGTTGAACCTATTTAATCTTAAAACCCTTCACCTATTGTGTGGCAGTGTTGTTTTAAGTTATTCCACAAGACGAGCTTGTTTAGGTAAGTCAGAAAGAGGATTAGTTGAACGGTTGGGGTGAAGAGAAGGAAATGCCAAGGAGTTTTTCTTGTCTTCTCTCCCATTGTGCTTCCTGTGGCAAGGGGTGAATGGAGGCCAAGTTTAGAAGGAGAGTGAGGAGGTGACAGGTGGGAGAAAAAGGGGGGAAAAAGAAAAGGAGCTTTTGAAAGGGGTCAAGCACTGGCATTTGGAGGTGCTTTCCAAATAGGTGGAGAAGCTGAACTTGACAGGACTGTGGTTGTGTCTCCCAGGGACAAAAGAGCATCTTCCTTTGTGTGTTGTTTGTGGTTTGTTTTTATTTTTATTTTTTATTTTTAAAAAAAGCAGACTTGGGGAGGTTCTGAAACTGTGTGACACTGCAGGAAGTGTGTGTGGGAGAGATTAGTAAGAGCGCCGTCCCAGGCTTCAGTGCAAGGCTGTGCTTAACGAGCCTCATCTTTCCTGTCTCCAGATGATCTCATCCCCCCCTCAGAACTGCTCGAGCTGATTGTTTCCTGGATCTTCGAAGACCCCCGCTTGATCCTTATCACCTTCCTAAACACTCCTATTGCAGCCAACCTGCCCATAGGGTTTTTAGAGCTCACCCCGCTGACGGGGCTGATCCGTTGGTGCGTGAAGGCCCCCTTGGCTTACAAAAGGAAGCAGAAAGCCTCGCTCTCAAATGGACACCCCCCCGCCAAGATCGCCAAGGACTCGACCGAAGGGGACGATGGAGACTGCCATCAGCTGTATTCCAAATTGCATCTAACCGTCCTGCAGGTTCTTATGATGCTTCAGGGGCACCTAACGGAGAAGAACCTCTACGGGCGCCTGGGGCTGGTACCCTTTGACCACGTGGTTCCGCTTGTTGAGGAAATTAACAGGCTGTCTGATGAACTCAACCCTCTCAATGCATCCAAAGAGATTGAACTGGCCCTGGACAGACTGGCTCAGGCTTTGCAAGTGGCCATGGCATCAGGAGCGCTCCTGTGCACTCGAGGTAAGCTGTTGAGGGGGCTGCCAAAGACCCTGGCGTTGGATTCTTTTCTTTCAACGTGTGGGTGCCATGGTAGGGAATTTGGGGCTGGAGGGAGCCAAGATCAACACATTCTTAGCAGCAGGAGCAGCTAGCTGCTCGTAGGAAACAATGTTAGAGCGTGGTGCAGGAAATAGTTCAAGAAGAATAACGAGATGGGGAGGAAGGAGAAAAAATAATGGATGCAATTAACCTGTCTGTTGTCTTGCAGAGCTGGAGAACTGATCCTCTACCTAGCGTGCAGGACGCTGGTTGTATCTGGGTGTCTGGCTTGGGGACAAACTGAGCGTGTTCAGAGCCCCCACACGAGCGTGAGCTGTGTAGTTGGTGTCAGAACACAGAGAGAAAGGTCGCCTTGCCTGCTCTGATCCTCAGTAGTAGCAGGTTTTTTTTTCTGCCAGCTTTTCAAACTTGCTTTGAAACGTGAAAGGTGCTGCCCAGGAGCCAGAGGAGTCTGCTCCGAGTTGCCTTGCGTGGTGCTGGGCTGCCTGGGGCAGAGTTCTGGCCTGAAACCAGAGGCAGCAGAGAGCTGTGATGATATGTAAGCCCAGGCGCGCTGCTAGGTGTGCTCAGTCTGTGTTGTTAAAGCTGCCTGGGCTAGCTCAGAACCAGCTCCAGGAGTTGAGTCAGGTGTATGTTGTAGTATGTACAGCAGGAAGGAAGCACTGAAAGCATCTCTTGTGCTGGAAGCCCGGGACTGACTGAAATGTCTGGATAAAGGCCTTCAGCAGAGCAGTGTGAGCCTGGTCAGTCGGAAATCCTGATGCCAAGCCGTGCAGTGCTGCGTGAACGTCGGTCACATGGCACCTCTGCACTAGGGCACTGAGGCAGAGTGCTGTGTTTGTGACCGCTGCCTGCTCTGGTCTTGACGTTTAGCACGGGCTCCCAGCCATGGAGAGCAGCCCTGCCAAAGCAGGTGCCTGAGGCTTTGGCCCTGGCTGAAGCGGTGCTGTCGTGTCGCATCTCGGTGATCTTCCTAAACTTCTGGAGAGTAATGTTGGGTGTAGTGAGAAAAGGCAGAAAAGTGGAGTCTTTGGAGTCAATGGCTGTTTTCAGCTCCGCTGTTCCCCAGCGATCCACTCGGCACTTTCCGAGCGCTTTTATTGTCTAAGCGGAAGGTGAGGTAGGTCAGTGTAAGCTGCAGCGAAACACCCGCTGATTCAGTGCTTTTGATTACGTTTTGACATGTTTTGCCTTTGCCCCAAGCCGTTTGCCATCACGAATGCCATATTCACCGAGCAGCGTCACACCCCGCGTTAACCTAGCCACTTATTGATAGACCTGTGCTCCTGATCGCTTGGACGCGGCGCTGATAGTCGGCTCTTCTGCTGGGCTGGGCGGCCTGCAGCACCTCGGGTGCCTCAGGGCAGAGGGAGCGGTGGCTGTGAGGGCAGGCAGCTGGGGCCTCACCTCTCCCTCGGCAGCAGCTGCCGTTAGGATGTGCAGAGCCGGGCAGGGCTGCGCTTTGCCCGCTGCACACCCTGTGCCGATGCTTGGTCTGCCCTGAAGTGAGGCTGTGTTTGCCACGTGGGTTAAATGCAGAACAACGGATAGATAGCACAGTGCAGTGAGCTGAGGTAATCTCAGCAAAAAAATGGGGTAAGACCGGTGAGATGGAGAAACATCTCTTCTAGGAAGGTTTTTGGCTTGAGAATGGGATTCTGCATCTGTGGATAACTGGAGTCTTCTCAGTAATCTGACCTCAGAAAGGAGAGCGGAGGGGAAAATTGCTCTAATTGCTGCTTTACCCTTATTGTTACACCTTGTGTTCTCTTGCAGATGACTTGAGAACCGTGTGCTCCAGGCTACCGCATAACAAGTAAGAGATCTTCCTGTAGCTGTGTTTGTTTGGACGCGTGTTCCAAGATGCATGCTTGAGGGCTGTTGAGACGAAATCTCCTCTATAAATTTGTGTTTACTTCCTGGAAGTTGGCTTTATTCAGCCACTTTATTCACGCTTTATTCAGTGAGGGTAAAGGTCATGGTTTTTTTTTCCCTTGCAAGCTGGACTCTGGTCTTGAGGAGACTTCAGTGATTCTAACCATGTAGATGATCTTGCCCAGCCTCTGTCAGAACAAATAGGAAAAATGAAACTACAGTGTGGAACCTGACTCATCCCCAGCTCCACACTGATTTTACCCGAGCCTAAGCTTAACTGCACTTGGTTTCTCACCTCTTAGCCCTTTCGAATCTTTTCTTAGCAGCAGCTGAACATGCTCACAAGTAGAATCCCCTCTCGTGAAAGCCAGATGATGCCTGTGTTGTGAGAAGCTGCTCCCAGCCTGATGTTTCATGCTCTGTTAACATGTGAGGGTTAGAGAAAAAGGAATGTGACTCAAAAGCAGCAGTGTTGCCTTCAGAGAAGCTGACAGATCTCATTTCTGCTAGAAGCAGGTTTTTTTTTAATAAAGCACCTTCAGCAGAAAGCGAGGCCCACTTGAATGAAGAATAGTCACAAAGTAAACATGAGTATAAAAAGGAAGGTGTAGTGGCTCACAAAGGGACTTTAAAGGGGAAGATACTCAGCAGACACCGACCTGAGAACACAGACTTATCTTCATCACTCTGTGGCTCCAGCTCTTGTTTCTATGTTCTTAAATACCTGTTTTGATCAAATTCCTAATGCGGAAGTAAAAAATGATATGGCCACAAATGAACAGTGGTTTAAACCACCGGGTCTCCCAAATCCTGAGGTTCAGCATGATCAGAAACAAGATGTGCACTGTAAACTCCCACTCCCTCCAGTTCCTCCAGCGTGAGTGACCAGGGCCATTGCTGAGGCACGGGGTGCCTGGAGACCTGGGCTTCCCTCACGAGATCCTGACCAGCAGCAAATGCTGCCCTGGCCTTGGGAAGGGAGGTGGAAGTCGAAGTCAGGGGGTTGGAAGGTTTGTTGTGTGCCCAGACAGGTAGTTCAGAGCATCTGTCCTTAGGGTAGGTGCCCCCACAGCTTCCTGCATCCCACCAGACCTGCCGGGGAATCCTCCTAGCTGTCAGTCACTGAGCAGTACCTCTTCGCAAAGTGCAACCAGATTTAAAAAGGGGAGAAAAAAAGAGAAAAGCATCTGCTGGAAGCTGTAAAGAGCATGATCAGTGTCCTTTTGCAAGTGGTGCTGCACGCTGATGATGAATTGTCTGCAGAGCCCTTGTGGGCAGGGGCGAGCCCCTCCAAAAGCCTTCTGACAATAACTCCATGTCTGAATTTCCTTCCACAGCCTCCTCCAGCTGGTGATTTCAGGTCCCGTACAACAACCGACCCACGGTGCTCTGCCGCCAGGATTTTACCCTCACATCCACACTCCTCCTCTGGGCTATCCGGCGCACGCCGCGCACCCCGCGCTACCTGCGCACCCGGCTCACCCGGCGCTCCCGGCTCACCCCGTGCAAACGTTCATACCAGGAATGACGTTCCCCTACAGGCCCATCCGCTAAGTGCCGCGGCTGCGGGAGGCAGCCAGCTTCCCTTAGTGCGAGGAAGCCTCGCAGAGGAAACCAGATGTCTCGGGAACCGCATTTTCCTCTTTTGATCGAAAGCTGGGCGCTGCCTGCGTGCGGGCTCAGCCCTTCGGGAGTAGAGCAGACTCTAGACGGGTAGGTTGCAGTTGCTTTGAACGCAGGATGCAGATACGAAGGCAGGCGGCCTGGATGGAAAGAGTGGGAGGGAAAAGGCAACGAACCAGAGCGGGTGGCAATCTTTTTGATCCAGTGTTTCATGTAATCACCACGCTTGTTCCGTTTCCTGGTAGCGCAGCCCCTGCACGTTCGGCACAGGTGAGGCCAGCTAGTCTCGCTCTGTGCGAGGGGGCTGGAAGGAAAGCCATAGGATTTCCCAGCGAGTCCACCCCAGCCTGTCCGTTTCTTTGTAAATGTTTGTACCTATAGCCACAGAGTATGTGCACACTGTATATTTTTGGAACACAAAATGTTTGTTTGTTTGCTTCGGAAGCACAAGGCAGAGTCACGCAGCACTTCCTATTAAAGGGAACGATTGCAGAAGCATACGATAACCGTGTCGCTTTCTTTGTGATGGTGGTTAGAAGGTCCGAAGGGGGGGATGCAGGTCCTGGGGGCTGTGCTGGCTCGGGAAGCCTCCCGGAGCCTGCTGAGGGCTGGGACGGGCTGCGGGGCGCTCACCGGGGAGCAGCCGGCACCGGGGGGCGACAACGGAGGCCTCGGGGAGCCGGGTGGGTGGGACAGGAAGGGAGCGGACAGCGAGGGGCTCCCGGGGGTGCCCCGCTGCCGGCGGGGGGGAGCTGCGGGCACCGGCCCTGCCCCGGGCCCGGCCCCGTCCGGTCCCCGCGGGGCCTCCCGGTGCTGCCGCGCCTGCGCCCGCCGCGGTGACGCGGTGCCGGCAGCCAATGGTGCCGCGCCTTGTTGCTCCGTGCCCGCGGAAGAGAAGCGGCCGCCGGTCGGTGCCCGCCGCGGCCCCGGCCCCCGCCGCCGCCCGCC
>CM021744.1:11228624-11249129 GCA_011075105.1 Heteronetta atricapilla
AGCGGGGGGCTGGGTACAAACGGGAGGCGTTCGGCGTTTTCCAGCCGCCGTTCCTCGTGCCCGGCCCCGCGCGGGCCTGGCCGCCGTGCTCGTGGGGAGGCAGCGGCGGGGCTGCGGGCGGCTGCAGCCTGTCCCGGGAAGCCCAGCCCTGCCCCGCGGTGCCCGGGCACGCTGCTCGGCTCCTCGTCCTCCTGGTTTTCCCTTTACAGCCGGGAGTGCCTTTGCGTTAGGAATTCACATGGATTTATTTCCGCCCTCCGTGCTCTGAAGTCTCTCCCCCCCGTGCCTTTCTTTCTTTAGAAGCTTTTCAGGGGAACGCTGCTGGCAGCGCCTCGGCCGTGCCAACGCGCGGGTTTTGTTCCCTTTGTTGTTGTTGTTTGGTTTGTTTTCTTTTTTTTTTAATAAGCCAGCTGAGTGCGTGAATGGGCTCTGAGAGATTTCTAAGACGTGATGAAATTTTAAAGGAAAATGATAATAACATAACAACTATAAACAAGAGCTGGTGACTCCCGGTGTGCCGTGCTCGGATGGCGCGAAGCCCTGGGGGAGCTCAGGAAGCCGGCCCTCTGCAGCTGGAAGCTCAGCGAGCCTCTAGCTCGCCACGTGTGGTTATTTACGTGAGTGCTTCGTCCCTGCCTGCTGCTGTTTCTTCCCCATGATCCTCACATGCACAGGGGGTGGCTTCTCTCCATGGGGAGCTTTTAGTGGTGTTGGGCCAGCATGGTCCGGCAGGGCTATGGTGGGTGCCTGCACGGGAGCCAAGGAGCCTTCCTCCTCCTCCTCCTCCTCTGCCTGCACTGTGAAGTGGGCAGGAGCTGGCGAAACCCCTGCAGGTGGCTGCTGGCCCTCGCTGACCTGGCGCGGATACCTGGCGGGGCCCGGGGGAACCTCGCTGGCAGCTTCTTGCGGAGCCGATCCTGAAGCCGCCGCAGCTCTGCTCTGCCTTGTGCTCGGTGCTGGACGCGGGGTCCTGCCGCTGCTGTGGGTGCCTCGTTCCCCCGGTGCTAGGGGCGGTTCACCCCGTAACTGCCCAGAAAGCTCCAAGCGTGTTTAATTCAGTTTTAATTCAGTTGGGAGGCTTGAAATTCCCTCTCCCGCTGTTTGCACTACCTCAGGCTGATTTCCTGGTGTTTTTAGTCGCTACGTACGTTTTGGGGGGGCTGTTTATTCCACTCCTGAAATGGCAGCGGGCCCGCGTGCGTGGTGAGCTGCCTGGGGTGCCTCGTTCTCGGGAGGCGCAGCTGCCTGCTGGAGCCGTGCCGTGCTCCGCGTTCACGCCGCCTTGGGTCGTTCTATCTCCCTGCAGCGCTGCTGTCACAAAGCAGATTTTCTCTGCCGCGTCTTAACGAGGAGAGAGGTAACAGCAAAACCCTCTCAGCCATTCTTGTTGCTGGTCCCCAGAGGAGTGGCTCTATCTGGGGCAGCGGGAAGCTGTGCCTTTCGCGGTGCGCTTCGGAGACGCGTTATGTGGGTACCAGCTGGCATGAAACCGTCGGCGTCAGTACCGCATCCAGGGCTGTAGGGTGAGGGACCAGTCCGGAAGGCGACCAGGAGGCTGGTGTTCTGCGGGCAGGCTGGCAGAGCAGACCCCGGCAGCCCGGAGGACGGGGATACGAGCATAAAAGGATTTCCCTAACAGTAAGCCTTCTCCTTTCAAATCACTGCTGTTTGCTCTGTGGGCAGCGCTACGTTTTGTCTTCTCCTCCCTCAATGTCCTTCCATGGTCCGTGTCCCAGTCGGGTCCTTCCCGGCTGGTGGTTACGGTGATGCTGTGCGCTTGGCAGGGGCCCTGCGGCGTGCGCCCCCGGGCAGAGACGGAGCTGAAGCGGAGCTGGGGGCCAGGTGCGGCCGTGTTCCTTAAAATGACTCCTGCAGGAGTTTGGTGCTGAGGCCGGGCTGCCTGGGAGGCGCAGGTGGTGCTCACGCCCGTGCTGGTGCGGCCAGCTCAGGAAGACAGAAATCTGTCATTTTTGCGGGGAGCCCGAGGGCTCGCTGGCACGGCTGTCTGCTCCAAAAGCAAGGCTGCCTGTACAAGGCCGCTTTCCGTACAAGACATTCTTGCCAGCTTGTTTTCTGAGGCAGGCGGGGTCTGCGTGCTGGGCGTGAAGCTGAGACGTGACAGCCCAGGGGGTTCTGCAGGGACAGCTAGCCGAGACCAGTCCCGTGCACAGGAGGGGGCTGCTGCTGAAGGAGCAGCAGGGAGAAGCACCAAGCCTTGAGCTGGCGCGTGCAGCTGTGACACAAGGGGTCTGCAAGGAGCCTTCGGGCTCGCTGCTTTTGGTCCTGGCAGAAACTAAAGCAAAATGTCACGCCTAGATCAAAAGGAGTCACGGGCTTCCGTGGCACGACGTTATCCCAGCATCAGAGCCTGCTCCAGCCGTGTGATTGTGTTATTTTCAGACCGAGGCATAAAAATCTATGCTTTTGTCCTACTTTTCCCATTAAAACGGCCTTGCTTGCTCCTGCTAATTTAGGGAAGTGCCGGCAGTTCTGGGGGACAGTCCCGTAGGAAGTGCAGGAGGGTACGGAGAGGAGGTGACATTTTCACCGTGCTACTTGGCTCCATCGCTTTGTAATGTGCTGGCAGCGAGGAGAGCCGCTCCTGCGGCTCCCTGCTCGTCCTGAGCGAGCCTGAGTGTGATTCCTGGAAGGAGCAGGAGCACTCGGTGAGGAAAATGAGGGGAGAGCACCAAGTGGTGACGAGAGAGGGGGCAGGGCTGGCTCACGGGGCCAGAGGAGCCGTCCCATGGTGCCCGGCTGGGTCGGGCCCGCTGCCCTCCAGAGGGGCCTTCCAACCTTTGTTTTTATTTATCCGATGACCAGATGAAGTAGTAGCTCGGTATCAAACCAAATACTTCAATTTTTTTAAAATGTTGGTTCCTCTGGCTTTGTTGAAGTTGCCGTAAGTCCTAGCAGCACCTCTTCGACGCTCTTGGAAATGAACTCACCGTCTCTCCCAGTCCAGGTGCAGTTTCCCTGTATTAAACGAGAGGAGCTCGGTAAGGGCTCTCTGTGTGGAGCATTCCCGGCGAGACCCGTAACCTAAAAACACAGCAAGCTTATAATGAAACGCAGAAGGGAAACCGGTACTTCTTCGTTGGAATTAGACCTCTGAGCTGGCTCAAACCGAATGGTTTAGTGGAAATCAAATCCCCCGTGCCAGATGGGGGGGGGAATCCAGCCCTTGCCTTTCCAGGCTGGGAAACCCAGCTCTGCGCACGCGTCCGCGGCGAAATTTTTTTATTTGGGATTTTCATGAGCTTGTCTGGATGGAAGTCCAAGTAAAAACTGACAAAAACGGCACCTTCAGGTTGTTCGTGCTCAAATCCAGCCCCTGTTCGCAGGATGCACGACGCAGAATCAGTGTTAAAACTTGTCCTGTAGTGCTGAACAGGGGCAATCGTAACCTGTCGGATCGCTTGGCCAGGCTTTGAAGGCACGGGGCTGCTTCAGGGATTTTCAAAAGCGTTTAAGCAGCTTTTGGCCAAATTCTAGTAAGCATCAAGCTCCATCTTGCGTTTGAACACCCAGTTGAATTCAGAGCTCTGATTCTAAGCTAATCCCAAAATGAGAGCTGCTCCTGGTGGGAGCTGGAGGTGCTGCTCGGTGCTGGTAACGCGGGGGTCCTGCCCAGCCGGGGGCTGCTGCTGGAAGCTGGAGGCTCCGCTGCTTTTTGGGCAGAGGTGTGAGATGCTGACCTTCAGTTCGTTAAAGCTGGGGCTTGTTGTGCCGAATGTGGATGACGTTGTTTTGAAGCAGTGCGTTTAGATCTTACACTCTGCTGTTAAGTCAGCTTGTTTATTTAACGTGCTTACTATTTCTGTTCATCCTGTCCCCATTGCTGCCAAGTATTACTGAGCGTGTGACGGGCTCCTCTGCAGCTGTCCAACGCACGTAAGGCCAGAAATGCTCTCTTAGATCTGGGGTTTAGAGGTAACGCTTGCCGTGTTGGATTCAATGAAGCAGATTTACGCTACCTCTAAACCTCTGCACGGCCCTTCTGGCATCCATCGAGTCCTAGAGGTGTCTTTAACACTGACACTGCCTTTTTTCTTCCTAATTCCAACGTGCCTTTGTCCTGCAAAACCAAGCTGACTCTGGCACTTACAGGTGGAGCTTCTTCTGGCGCGGTCGCATCCTGCCGGCTCTGAGGGCAGAACATTGCCAGCGTGTGGGTGAGGTTTTATTTTCACTCAAGTGTTTTGCTGCTCTAATCGTGCTGCTGTGGTGATCTCAAGTTCTCCCTAATGGGAGAAAGGAAAGGAGAGATGTAGAAATAAATTCTGGTAGCAGCTCTAATGGTTGTGCTGGAGATGTGCAGCGGCGTGCCACAGGAGTGAATTTCTGCGTCTCTTACTGTCAGGTGCTTCGTTATAACCTCGCTTCTCTGTGTGGCAAGAAAACCTGAGCCCTCCCTGTGGACAGAAAGGTTTTGTGTGCTGGCAGCTTGCTCAGATCTTTGGTCTCACCTGCTCCACGTTCAGCTGTTGTGCTCTTCCCGGCAGCGTTGGGTGCGGTTCCATCCTCACGTCTGTGTTCCGAAATCACCCCACCAGGTACGGAGGGGTTGGGCGCCTGGGGAGAGTTTTAGACAGCTCCAGAAAACTACAGTGGAACCTGGTTTGCCTGGGCTAAGCAACAGGTGGCTACCAAACTGCGTCAAAGGACAACTTGAACGTTGTAGCCCCGGGAGCCACGAGCCTCTAAAGGTGCCTCAACGTGCAAAGGGAGCCCAAGGGCCTCTGCTGGGAGCAGCAGGAGGAAGGATGCTCACTGGCGCTGACACCTTCACGGCACAAAGGCCACGGATGCATCTCCCACCTCCTGCTTTCCCTGCCCATCTTTGTCTTCTGGGGCAGCTCTGGAGCTCCTTACAAGCCACAAGCTCCCTGAGAGGGCAGAGGATGGCAAATCCTGGGTATCCCCACGGCTGGCAGCAAGGGGTTAGCTCGCCAAGAAGCTGCTACTGAAAATGCTTGAACCACCCCAGCAGTGTCTGAAGGGCACGGCGGGGCTGATGCTTTGGTGCCGGGCGGATTTCACACAGCGTTACCATCCTGCGTGCCTGTGCTGGCGGCCCTGCCCTGCACACACAGAAACACTTCTGAGTCTGGCGTGGGCAGGCTCTGGGTTTTGGCACAGGTTGGTACTTCCTCAGAAACCATTTTCTGGGCACGTCCTTCTCATTAGCTGGCTCTTCGTGTGACTTGCTCTAAGTGTTTTTCCCCGTGTGGGCAGTAGTTGATGGATATCTAAGTCCTTACTTGTTAAAGAGGGTGTTCTTCTTCCCTGCAGGTACCCACAACAACCTTTCCCAGTTTCTTGAGAGCTACGTGCAAACCAAACCTATCTTCAAGGGTTCCCAAGAGACACAGGCGCCTAGTCTGCACCCTGCCTGCAGTCCCCGGAGACTGCCGGCTGCAGAAGGAGCACTGATCGTGTGGCCTGCCTGTGATTACAGACAGTAGGTGCTTCAGACCAGGCCAAAAAATCATCATGATTATGAAACACTGTCACAGCTGATAATCAGCTTACGCGTGGGGATTTGAAGTTCCTCTGTCATTAGTCGAAGTGGTGCCACTCCCATGTCACGGCCACTTGTGTGTGGTTGATCTCACAACTTTCTCTTTGCTTTCTTCCTCAACTTGCTGCAAATGTGGGGAGTGCAGGAGCATTTCTGATTGCCTGCTGTCTGTAATTGCAGTTGCTCTCCTTTCTCCCAGCACCGAGAGCGAGCGACCTTTCTCTCTGCTGCTCTTAGCTGCTCTGTGCTCTCACGGCTGGTGTCATCTTTGCCAAGTGCCGACTTGCTAGCTCGTGTGCCATTGAGCTACAGGCTTTTAGGCAGCTTCAGCAATTCCTTTATAAACTAGTTGTAAAGCACACGTGAAAGTGCCTGAAATATGATTGATCTTGCCTTTTTGGAAGGATGTGAGTGAGCATATGCAGTTTGGCCCCTCTTCTGGTCTGTGTTTTCTCTGGCTAAAGACAGTGTAGGTGTTTGTGGGGCTCCATCACTGTTGAAGACGGAGTGACCAAAGGTCTCTTGAAAATCCAATGGTAGTTAGGTGCTTTTTGTGCTGGATACCCGCATGGAACATGTTGTTTCTTTCTGCATTCATGCATGTGGGTTTACTAGGCACTAATTGGAGGCAAATCCTGTCATCCCTGAACACTGCGTTAGCGCTGCGTGGCTGCAGCGTGCCGGAGCCAGAAGGGCCTTGGAGTCCTACAGCAGCCTTCGGTAGGTCGCTGGACATCTCAGCGGTAGGACTGCTGTGAACCTGTAGGAACTGTTTGTCTCTGCGAGCAGACACTCCCTGTGAGATAACGTGCTGTTTAAATCAGTTGTGTTTGGCCATGATCACTGCTGCTGTGCCTCGCCTCGCCTGCCCCAGAAATGGCCAGCTAGCTTCACATTTCCCCTAGAGCATCCTGTTTGCCAGTGCTTCACACCTGTATTTTCTTGAGCCTTTTGGTAACTTTTCATTCCCAGCTGTGCCTAAAACACCATCTCAAACACCTGCTTTTGTTGTGCTCCTGCCCCACGCCCTCCCCGAGGCAGGCGGCCAGCTGGGTGGCTCTCGGTGCTCGCGTAAAGCTCCTCCTGACCCCGTGTCCGCAGAAGGCCTGGCAGTAGGTTTCTGGTGAGCTGCTAACTGCAGGTTCCACAGTGCTCCCTGCAATAATCCACGTTTCTCTAGCGTAGTTCCCGGATTTACTCCTCTCTGCCCCGAAGAGCTCTTTGCTGGCGCAGCACGTAGCGTGGCAGAGCTCTGGCCCCGGTGCTGTCTGGCTGCTGTTACAACACCTAGCCTCCGCCAGCGCAGCCCACCGGAGGAGGTACCTTAACCCAGACAACTAGCTTGGAAAGGCAAATCTTGAATTGTGAGTCTTACAGGCTGTTTTTCTGCACAATTAAAAAAAGCAGGCCTGATTTGGGGGTGGGGAAGGGTCTCTGGGCTCTTACAAAGCCTTTTCCGCTGCACTTAACCAGAAGGCACCGTGCCCTCCTACGCGTGTGTGGCGCGTTGGAGTTTCCCTCTCGGCTGTGTTCTCCAAGGCCGCAGGTTTCCTACCGGCCTCGCGCATGCCCCCTGCCTCCTGCGGGCTCGTGGGGGCTCGGCACCCGCGGGGGCCTGCCTTGGAGCAGCGGCACAAGGGGTAACGGGCGGGTGCCGAGCGGCCGCTCGGGCCTGTGGTGTGCGCCTCGTGCAGCGGCCTTTGGAAGCAGACAGGCCTGGCGTTTCTAGATCTGGCTTTAAATGGGTAGAGCGAGAAAAGCAGTTCTCATTTGATGTAAAGCTGAGACACCGGCGCCGCCCTGAGAATACGCTGGAACAATTGGAAGGCTGAAAAAGGGTTTGTATCCGTTCTGCTTCTGCACCCCACTGCTCCGGGCTCGGCTCTGCTGATGCTGGCGTGCCACGGGGCTGCGCGGAGGGACAGGGCTTGGGTCTGGAGTGTTCACCTGGGCCTTTGTGAAACACAGTGCCAGGCAGGGGCCCTGTATTTTCTTTCATTGAAATTTTCTTTAGATGTGCGAGAGCACCCAGATGTGACGCAAAGCGGACAGAGCGAGTCCGTGCTCGCACCCTGGTGCTGGGAGGGGAGCTACGCTCGGGGACTTGTCTGTTCTTTATAAAGGCTGTCTTCGGCTACAGGATAACGCACGGTGCCCGCCTAGCTCTCGGAGAACACAGCGTTAGATAAACACCAACTAATCCTTGCGGGAACGTGTCCTGTGCTGGCCCTGCCCCTCCTGTGCCAGCTGCTCCGTGCTCCCAGGTGCCTGCCTTCTCCGCCCAGTATCGAAAGCACGCCGCTCTCACGGGTGTTCGTTTATCTCCAGTCTGTCAGTGCTGAGACTGTTTTTAAAGGTTTGACTGAGAAAGGGCGTTGACTTACAGGAGCGCTGAAACTTCTCAGGAGTCAGAAGAGTTACGAGCAAGAGGGAGCGCTGCTGTTGCGAACCTGAGAGCCTGCAAGCGGCGCGACGCAGGGGGCCTGCAGCCTCGCTGTGGCTGGAGCTGCTCTGCTGCCGCGCTGCTGTGTGCTCCTCCCTCCTTTGTCCCAGCCCGGAGCCTGTCCTGCCGTGTTGTGGAGCCGATGGGGTTTTTAAACGAAGCAGCTCGAACGGCATACCCGGCCCAGCAGGAGCTGAAATCGGTTTCTTCTCAGGCCTCCAAGCTTCAAGGCAAGAGCACCGCAGAGCTGAGCGTCCCTCCTGCAGCAGGGCGTGCACTCGTGCTGCTGTGCGCAGCTGTCTCCTTATAGCTCAGCGTTTCGGAACCAAGAGTTGGACCTCCTAAAATCTGAGGAAGAAAGTAAAGGAAAAAGAAATTTGATTAAACCAGGGCTGTATTTTAGTTTGCATCCTGGCCTGTCCTTTGAGCACTAGGAGGACTGGAATGAGGGTGAGAAAGCTGCAGGTGGATGGCTGCGGAGTGAGTTGTGCCCTGCCCTGCCTCTGCTGGCCCTGCTGCCTTGGAGTCGGGCAGGGGGCTTTGTCCTGAGCCGTGTTCTCAAGCTCTGGTCTTCATTCGTGCTTCCGTGGTGGACGTGCTTTTGCAGCCCCTCACAGCCTGCCTCTTCCCATCCGATAGGTGTTTAGAGAGGTCTGAGGACGTTGGAAGTGTCCTGTGTGTGGTTCGCAGGGCTGTGACCATACAGTGGTGAAGGAGAGGTGGCTTTAATTTTGTTGTGACAAAACATTGATCCCAAACAGAGACTGGAAGAGCTCCACTCTGAGCTGCGCCCAGCCTCTTGGCACCAGGGGTCCCGGCCGCTTCTCGAGCTGACGATGCCACAGTTTGCTTCGGCCCTTCTAAACTTGTTCTGCTTGGAAGAAAATTCCCTTGGTACCGGGAGCTGCCTGTCCCAGATGCTTGCCTGAAGCCGCGAGTCAGAGGCCGTTTCGTCAAACCTAACGTGCTTTCTTCTCTTGCAGGCGTGAATGACAGAGGAGGTGCCTCCGACTGCGCTTTCCGACGTAAACCTGCGTCTTCTCTGCCACGATGACATAGACACAGTGAAACAGCTCTGTGGTGACTGGTTCCCAATCGAGTACGTGCCTGGTCGTGGGTGTGAGGTGGCGGGGATCTAGAAACAAGGGGTGTGAAGCTGCGCTGCTCCGGCTCAGAGCTGAGGCTGAAGGCTCTGCGGCTGTCTGGGCTGCTGCTAGGAGAGCAGCGCGTCCTGACTCTTCTACATGCTGTGGTGGTGTCCCTGTTTGGGGGCTATTGAGAGCCCTGACAGCATCTGAAAGTTCAGAATGCAGCCGTTGGCAGAAAAGGGGGCTATGTCGTTAAGGGGGTGGATCAGCTTCTTGGGAAAGGCTGTGTAAGATGTGGGAAAGGATCGTCCCTCCAGGAAGAAACAGCGTCCCTGTGCTTGTGGAGTGAAGCTGTGTTCCTGAGCGTGTGCCAGCAGAGAGTTCACAGAGTGAACCAAACCAACAAGGAGCTCCTGTTCCTACGGGGCTGTCCCTCTGCATGTCCCGGGAGCAGACCGGACAGTTCTTGTCTGTGTACCTGGGGTCCCCTTTTGTCCCGCAGCACTGTGCTGCAGGGCGTGCTCAGCCGTCCCCTGCTCACGGGGCATGCTGAATTCTCTCTTGGGCCTAAACGAGTGTACGCTACCTTCCCTTTGGTAGCACAGAGGGTTAGTCAGAGCTGGTGACGTGACGTTTTTGTACCAATATGCAGCATTTTTTCTGCATGTATCCAATTAATAAGATTTTTACACTGTTTTATGAGGGCGGATGAATCTTGTATACAAAAACAACTTCCTCGTGATGGAAGCGAAGGCTCTGGGCAATGAATATAAAATGAAAGTTTGTCTTAGCAAGGCAGGAGGCCATTACATGAGCAGCCTCTGTGGCTTCTTAGGTGCAACTGGGGGGAAAAAGCATGCCACCAAATGGGATACAGCAGCAGTTTGTTTCATGGTACCATACAGCAGTTAAGTCAGGAAGGGTAGGTAATGTACTGGCCCAGGTTTTAAGGAGTAAGTTAAGCTCATAGCATAGAAAGAGCTCAGCCGTATGTCAGTCCAAAGCTACTTGACTACATTTCCTTGCAGAAGACAGACCTTTCAGCTTCCCTCCCTCAGTCTTGTGTAAAATTGGCTTGAGGTTCCAGTGAGAGGCACTTAGAGATGCCGCTGCCTGTTTGAAGTGAAGCGCAGTGCTGGCTGTAGCACCGTCTGCTCTCGTGGGATCTGTTCTCCTTAACGTTCCTCTTTTTTCTTCCTTCCCAGGTACCCTGACTCATGGTACCGAGATATCACTTCCAACAAGAAGTTCTTTTCCCTCGCAGCCACATACAGAGGCTCCATCGTGGGAATGATAGTAGCAGAGATCAAGAGCAGAACAAAGGTGCATAAAGAGGTAGGAGGACTGCTCTGTACGAGATACCTCACTTCTTGATGTGCTTAGTTGGGATGGGGCCTGTTTGGGGTGTGTTTCCCCCTCTGCTAAGGAGCTACTGTGAGTTAACTGTGAAAAAGCAAGGGATGTGTTTGAACATGGGCTGCTGAGCAGCCTGTTACCAAAAGCCCATTCCTGCTGGGGCTGGGCAGCTGTGGTCTGATGGGAAGCTTGCTGCCAGATGTGTGGAGGGATCCAGTAATGCAGTCGTAGGCTAAAAGCCACTTCAATAATTCTTTTGCCAGCCTGTTTTCAGTGTGCCTGGCCACTGCTAGTGGCTGAGGTGTGTGCACTCGTGGGACAGTGAACCTACTCCTCTCTAATGCAAGGCATGAACTTCCTTAGCCACACTGTGTGAGTCACTCCTGAGAGCTGTGACGTCCTGCAGCAGCGAGTGTCCTTCGTTCGCTGTCACTGACTTGAACACAAAACAGAGGTGACCAGTCTGCAGGAATTCCAGGTTTTCAGGTGTTCCAGTGCAGGATGCTTGCTTTCTCCTCTGTCTCCCCACATATCTTACTAAATAACTTGTCATGTCTCTACTCAGGATGGAGACATCCTAGCTTCCAGTTTTCCTGTGGACACTCAAGTTGCTTACATCCTAAGTCTTGGAGTGGTGAAGGAGTTCAGGAAACATGGAATAGGTAAGATGCTGCTGTGACAATTCTGTTTTTGTCCTGCTTGCCACATGTGACTACTGGGCATGACTAAAGAGCCGCACCATTTAACTCCAATTACCTCCTGAGACAAGCTTGTCTGTGACTTGTCCCAGCAGTTGAGAAGGTGATGCTCTCACACCCCTTTGTGTTGGTAGCGCAGGTACACTGACAAGTCTGTACTGGTGTAAGTGCAGCACAATGTGCAAATCCTTCTGGAGTGCAGTCCCTCTTGTTCCCAGGGGACAGCTGAACACACCTAAAAGTTGCACTCCCACTGCTGTCTGCACCAAGCGTTTGAGAAGAGCTGCTGGGGCCGAGAAGTCCTCGTACTTTGTCATTCATCCTGGAGCAGGGTTTGAAGCCTGTCTGGTAGGGACAAAAGAGGAGCGTGTGCTCGCTGGCTGCTGTTTTTCTTCCATTGGTATCACAAGTCTGGTACCTGAAGCAGAAAAGTAGCTGCTTTTAAACTTGCAATTAAACAAATAGAACAGGTGTTCAGGGAAAGATGAACTGGGAAAAGAGTGTAACAGACCTGATTTAGTCTGTTGAGTGCACATAAAGGTCAGCTCTGAATGCCTGCTGCAACACACGGCAATTCTGCAGCCATTTGGATGCCTGCAGTCAGAAGGGGCCCTGCTTCATTTAGAGCAGGATGTGTTTTGTCATCAAGTAAGTGCCCTGCTGGTGCAATATCAAGCACGATCTGCAGCTTTGATCTGCAGAAGGAAGTAGCCCAGGTTTGGCAGGATGACCCAGTTGCACACCTGGAGTCCCTTCAGTGGGTACGGGTATCAGCTTCTTTTCCCCAAGTCCTCCCTTCTTCCCCACTCATGTCTAGAAAGGTACAAACTGATATGATGCATTAAAAAGTGACTAGAAGAGACATCGGCGGGAGTGCTGCATTTAAGACTTACATTGAAATGCTACTTGGTCTAAATTTTCTGCACAGAGAAGAAAATGCTTACACGGAATAATGTTCAGAAGTTAGCAAGGGGGCCTTCTGTTCTGTAAAACTGTGGCTGTTTTGAGCCCCCTTTCAGTTTGCAAGTCCTATTTTTTTCAGCTCCATACTGCTGGAATTTTCTCCTTTTGTTATCAGTATTTCCTGTATCCATTAAATCTAGACAGCATGTTGCTATGCTTTCTGAAGATCTTTGGGCTTGCACCTGTAGCAAAACAACCTAAAAAAGCTGCCTGCTGCTGTTTTTTCTGAGACCTTTCCCTTTTCAAGAGTTTTCCTGCTTGTGTTTGAAACTTCAGTCTTTCTCGCAGGAGGCTTTTCAGCCCAGGCACACTTTTAAGCACTAAATCTCTGAATTTTCTCCGGCAGACATTAACAGACTTTGGTTCTCTGCTATTCTTAAACCAGAGGGCAGTTGGGTTGCTGTGAGTCATTAGTGGCATATCCCATAACAAAATCACACTGTTCTCCTGTTGAGGTCTCCCAGCGTCTTCTTGTACTTGGCTGATAGAAATTCCTGCTGTCCCACGTAACCACAGAGTCAGTGCTGTTGACTTCTGCTCCGAAATCCTGTGGGTCCTGCCGAAAGTCAGGTTGAATGAGACTGCCTCACCTCTTCCCCTAAGAAGGGGACTTAAAATCCTACCAATTCTTCTATTTTAATTTGAATTCAGTAGACACAACGCTATAACCTGCTTGTAAAGTCCTGCTTTGACTCTGCTGTTTTAAATGGCTCTAAAATAAACATGATGGGACTGATAGCACTGAAAATGCCTCTCTGGCCTTACCCAAAGCCAAGGGCTGCTTGCCTGGGGGTGAGTATCATCGGCAGGTTTCTGTGTCTGACTTATCTTTGAGGTTATTGAATCAGAAGCGTTTCTGTCTTTGTAAACCTGTTCTGCGAAACCTTGCTCATGGCTGAGGTGAGGTTCGTAGTAAAGCCACGGAGTGCTGTCCTGTTCGATGCCTCTGCAATGAGTGGGATCGGGGGTCCTCGAGTGTGGGCAGCAGTTGCTGCTTAGCTGCTGGGTGCCCGAGATCCCAGCTGGGAGCTTTGGAGCCCTGTGCTGTCCCCCAGCAAGCAGCTACGCTGTGTAATTCTGCTGTTCCTTCCTTCAACAGGTTCTCTCTTGCTTGAAAGTTTAAAAGACCACATATCAACAACTGCCCAAGATCACTGCAAAGCCATCTACCTGCACGTCCTTACCACTAACAACACAGCAATAAACTTCTACGAAAACAGAGACTTTAAGCAGCACCACTACCTGCCCTATTACTATTCCATAAGAGGGGTCCTCAAAGATGGCTTCACCTACGTGCTGTACATCAACGGTGGGCATCCACCCTGGACAATCTTATATCCTTTACTGCCTCATTGCCAGCGAAGCAGACGCCAAGGCGTGTTTTAGGGTTAAAATGGCAATCTAGCAAAGCGTGACCTGGCTGTACCCGGGGACTGGTGGCTGCTCTGCTGTGGGCTTGATTGAGCTGATTTCCCTGAAGCCAGAAGGAAGGCAATGTTAGACAGCTCTGACAGCGACCCACTTGTGCCTAGGCTTCCCCAGGTCCCCTGGCAGCATTTCAAGGAGGCAGTGTGGCGTGGTAAATTGAGGTTGGAGCAAGTTGGCCTGTGATGGAGAAATGCTTGTGTTGAGCCAATGTGCAAGGCAAGCTTTGGCTTGTGCGTGGCAGGATTTGGCCCGCAGCGTGGCAGAACAGCCCCTGGTCTGGCTTCCTGTTGCTTGGGATCTCCCCTGTCTCTGGCCTGGCCTGTGGGTCTCAGCAGGCTGCTCTCCAGCTGAATTTGGGAATTTGTTTCAGGTTGCTGGACCATGGAAAAGGAACTTGACCTTTCCTAGGTGTAGCTAAACAGTCCAGACCTCTCCGTGCAGGTGGATGGATTGCAGCCCCCGCGGTAACTTGGTGTGGGGGTGCAAAGGAAACCATGGCAGCTGCTCTGACAAAGTGTTTCCACGCAAGTTGGAGCCAGCGCTCCCAAATCACCTTCTCATGGTGTGAGGTAGGCCTGCTTTTGTTAGAAAGGAGCAGTCGGGTAATGCGAGGAGCAGACCTGTGTAGATCGCTGAGCAGAGCAGCCTTCGCTGTGTCGGAGGGCCTCCTGAGCAAGTGCTAGTCCCCAGAGTGTTGTAAGTTATTTTTTAAGTTAGATTGTAAATGTCACTGTCCTTAACTGATATCCACTGACTACCTGCAGCACATTGGATCAACGCTAGCCAGTCTGAGCCCGTGCTCGATTCCCCAGCGGATATATCGACAAGCCCAGAGCCTTCTCTGCAGCCTTCTGCCGTGGTCTGGCATTTCTGCCAAGAGCGGCATTGAGTATAGCCGGACGATGTGACTTGATCAGCAGATGTACAAAAACCAAAGGTAGGTCCCCAAGGGGAAGCTCCCTTCTCTGCCAGCAGTGCCGGTGTGCCTGGCCGCTGTCGGGGAGCGGCCGAGAGCCCTGCAGGAAGGTGCTGGGTGAGGTGTCCTGGGCATTGCTGTGCTCTGGCCTCCAGCGGGTAGCCAAACTCGTGCTGGTTTCATTCGTAGGGAATTTGAACTCTGTTCTTGTTTACTTGAGCCCAGACTCTTACAGCAGATTCAGTTTGTCCCTGCTGTCTCTGGCCTTTTTCCCAGCTCTGTTAGACCAGCTTGTAAGACCCAGAATGACCGAGTCCTTGCTATTATTTCCCAACACAGTGTCTGAGCACAGTAACTGATGGCCAATTTGCACGTTTCTGACAAAATGCAGAACAGTGGCTCTCTGGTACCCTCAGAGACCCGTAAGGACTGGTTTCCCTAAGGCAGTTGCCCTCTCTGTCTCCCTGTAGGATTGTTCTTCCTTCCACCTCCCGAACCATCCGGCTCTGCACTGATTCCAGAGGTGATGGCTCTTGGTCAGTGACCCAGCCCCCCGAAAAGGACTCCCTGTTCCACAGATTGACCAGGATTTTGCAGACTTCGCACTCGGCTGCCTGCAGCCCCGACCCACCCCCGTGGGCTGGGGTCCGCGGGTGCTGCCCGGGCAGGCCCGGCTCTTGCGGGAGGCAGCTGGCGGTGCCCAGGGCCTTCTGCCTCACGGGTGTGTGCGCGCCCGTGGCACTGCCCCTGCCACTTCCCTTCCTCTGGACGGTTTGCTTGTACCCGTATAGGTGACGTGGAGGAGCTCAGTTGCTGCTTCCATGCCATGGCTCCAGCAGGCGCTGTGAATGAGGGGGATGAATCTGCACTGAGCAACCACCTAAAGGCGCTGCGGGCACCCTGGCAGGCCCCTTACCTCTGTCCCGGGGCAGGGGGAAGGGGGGAGCTGGGTGGCTGCTGCTGGGCCCTGCTGCCTGCCCCCGGCAGGGACCGCGGGGAGGCCGCGCGCCTCGCTTGAGAAAGAAGCCCGGCCCTCGGGCGTGACGTAAAAAAGAAGCATCAAGTAGAAGGCAGGGAATGAAATTGCTATTTCATAGTGAAATATATATTATACTGTATAGATCCTTCTGCCTCTGTCTGAGTTGGAACTTTGCAGAGGAGGGGCCTGGGGCTGGGGAGCTGCTGCTGCCACGGGAGCCCTTCTCTTCCCCTGCCTGCATCCTCCCTTGGCCTCGGGGCGTGCTCCTGCAGGGCCGTGGCTGTGGGAGCTGCACGCGGGTCCCTACAGCTCGCTGTTGGAGAAAAGCCCCCACGGCTGCTTGCTGGCGTGCTCGAGGCTGCGCTCTGTGGGCATCGCCATGGGGCTGTGCCCTCGGCCACCCTCCCTGCGGCTCTGTGGGGGCCTCGTGGCTTGGCTGCGGACGCCCCATGGCCAGGCCAGGCTGGCTCTGGGCTCAGCAGCACGCAATTTCCAGCCTGCGGGGAGAGCCCCAAGGTCCCGCGTGCTGCAGCCAGGCCAGGAGGCCCCTTCCTGCACCTCGGAGGGACGGGCAGCGAGCGCTTGGCTTTTACGGGGGGAGTCGGTGCAGCTGAGCCAGCGCCCGTGTCCGAGGTGCAGGGGTACCTGCTCCCCTTCCCTGCCTGGGGCTCTTCCCCTGCTCAGCACCGCGTCCCTCCCTCCCCTCTCGCATGCCAGTTTTGAGACGGGCTTAAGCAAAGGCAGCGTGAGCTGCAGCGGTCTGCGTGCAGGCAGGGGCTGCGGGCAGGGAGCGGGGCCGAGCTGTGGGCAGTGTTAGACCTAGGAGGAGAGAAAGCGGTGAGATCTGGCAGGCCACAGGACCGTACAGTTTGGTGTTCAGAAGCCCCTAAGATGGGCGTTACATAGTAGAAGGGTGCAGGAGGAGAGCTCACTGCAGCTGGTTCCTGGAGGAGGTTCCTGCAGGAGGCCGGGAGCAGCTCAGCGCTGAGCCCTGCTGCCAGCGCCACTCTGGGCTCTGCCCCGGCCCAGCTCGCCCCGCTGGGCACAGCTCGCCCGCTGGCCTGCCAGCCCCGGCTGCAGGAAGCGTTTGTCAGCCCCCCGGCCTACAGCTACGGCATTTTGGGGAAGTAGAACAGAAGGCTGGGCGGTGGGGAGGAGCTGGTTGCTCTGCCAGGCTAGGTTAGGTTTGGCTCGATGGCAGGGTGAGAGGAGAAAGATGTTGGGGTGAGGCCAGCGCAGCCTGGAGCCCCTCCGTCTGTGGGGCCCTTCCAGCAGCGAGCCCCTGCTCTGAGCTTGTCAGGGGGCTCTGAGGCTGCGGAACCTGAGGCCCCTTCAACCTGTACTCCTCTTGCCCTCTTTCCGCTTCAGTTCAGCGATGCCGGCAGTGCTGTGAGGTCAGGCTGCGCTGGGTGAAACGCAGCAGGCGGCGCGGGGCTGGATGGGCTCGATTTGGTGGCATACGTAGGGAAAAAATGGAGCAAGAGCTCTGGGCAGGGAGCTGCGGGACGAGCCGGGCTGGTGCTCGTGGCTTCAGCCATGGTGCATCTCCCAAGGCTTCTGGCTGGGGCAGGAGGTGAGCTGCCCGGGGCTGGGGCA
The DNA here is from genome assembly GCA_011075105.1 of Heteronetta atricapilla. Taxonomy (NCBI): domain Eukaryota; kingdom Metazoa; phylum Chordata; class Aves; order Anseriformes; family Anatidae; genus Heteronetta; species Heteronetta atricapilla. Next base: position 11,245,616 of record CM021744.1, read on the forward strand.
CACAGCGTGACAGGCTGGGGCCGTGTGGCCATTCCCTGCGTGCTGCAGCAGGACCCGAGCCCGGCACAGCCCCCAGCAAGGTGGCTCTGCTTGGAGGACAGGGCACAGCGGCACCGGCTCACCCGAGCTGCTCCTGCACCGCAGTGGGCAGGGGGCTCCCGGTGTGCCCCTGGCCGTGCGCTCGGCAGAGTCCTGCAGCCCCGTGCCCCCAGCTCCAGGGGTGTGTGGCAGGAGCACAGGCGCCCTCGCCACATCCCCGGGGCCGGGCTGACCACACGCACTCTGGCGCACTCCAGCACCCTTTGCCCCACGTGTGGGCCCCAGCGGAGGCTGCTGCCCCCAGCCCCTTGTGCCAGGGCCCCCAGGTGGTGCAGCCCCCATGGGTGCCTGGCCTGGGTTCTCCAGCCCTGGGCACGTGTGGAGCTGGTGCCGCCTTGGCTTGCCTTTGGCTGTCCCCAGCCACCGCTCCTTGCTGTGTCCGCCTCCCGGTGGCAGGGGAGGGGGGGGGGACAGGCCCCCCACAGTCCCTCCTGGCTGCAGGGGAGGCCCGAAGCACCCTGTGACACCTCCTTTGGGTCACCACCTTACTAGTTTATTTTTTTCTTATTTACCTAAACGTTTCTATTGGTCTGTATGGGTTTATTTAGCATCTGAAGCTCCTGGCTCTTTGGCACTTGCTTTCTCTGTCCCAGAATGAAGCTCTGCATCGCTCCTGGGGGCCGGCTGTTCCCCCACCCCCTGTATCCTGTCCCCACACCCCCTCACTCCTCTGCCGCCCTCGAGCACGTCCCCGGGGACCTGTGACTGGTCTGTGTGTATTGTCCCCCCCGTCACCCTGTCCTGAGGCGTCGGTCACGTCCCTGCCTCACAGCCCGTTATTTATTGAGGAGCATCGCGCTGCCACCATTGGCCTCTCTCTAAATGTCTTCAATTAAACCAAACCTCTTTTTGCGAGTCATTTGTCACTTCGTGCAGGTTCCTGCCTCTCCTCAGCTGCTCGGGCCCCGACCCCTGGCCGTGCGCTCAGCCGAGGCGGGGGGACCGCACGCCCCCTTCCCGGGCTGTGGGGGGCCTCCTGCGGGGCCGGGCCAGGCCAGGGGCCGGCGAGCACCCGCACGGGGCCTCACGGGGTGCTGCTGAGCGCCCCGCTGGGCCGGGTCGAGCACAGCTCGGGCCCGGGGCGAGCCGGGTGCTCCCACCACAGCGCCGGGAGGACGCGGCAGCCCCTCTGCCCGCCCCGCCTGGTGGAAGCAGCTGCCTCCCTCCCGCCCGGCTCTCCCCCAGGGCCGAGCTGACTCAGCAGCGGTTGCGGCGCAGATCCTGCTCCGTAGGTCGGGACCGTGCAGCGCTGCGGCCCTGCAGGGCCAGCGGCTGGCGCAGGGCGAGCAGAGGCCGCCGCGTCGCAACGGGGCTGCGGAGCGGGTGCGGGGCGTTAGCACGGCTGGGCCGAAAGGGCTGCCCCTGCCTCAGCCTGCGGGGCCGCAGCCACGCAGCATCAGTGCCCCCGGGGTTCCTGCTGCTGCAGCCCCAACGCCCCCCATGCTCGCGCCGTGCACAGCCGGGGTCCTGGAGGTGCTTCGGCACCCCAAGGGGAGCAGCTGGCTTCAGCCTGGTGCACGAAGCACGCCGGAGTAACCTAGCAGGGAAAGCTGAACGGAGCCCCCTGCGCTGCCCCGGGTCCTGCCCCCTCTGCCCCACGAGCTGGCCTGGCCTGGCGGGCCGAGCCCCCCGCCCCGGGCACCCCCCTTAGGAGCTTCGCCGGCTGCTGTCCGGGCACGAGGCCGCCTGCAGGGACGGCAGCACGGCGGCGGGGCGGAAACCCGCTGGTGCTTTGCGCTGGCAGCCAAGAAGGGTCCCGACTGCGAAGCGTTCAGCAAAGCCATTTATTCCACTTCCCTGCTCCCACAGATCTCCAGATAGAAACCCACACGAGTACGTCCCCACGCCCCAGAGGGAATTCACTGCACGTCGCTGCATACACTGGCACTCCGAGCGGGAGCCCGGCGTCGCTGCCGCTGGCCGAGCGGAGCCCTCCCGCCACCGGCAGAGGTGCTCGGCCAGCAGCCTTGTTCCTCAGCTGTGTCCACTGCAAAACACAGCTATGTCCAGGTCAACAAAGGGCATCTCAAAATAATACGTTTTGTTCCTTAAAAAAATGAAACCGGGACCTGAACGCGGCAGTGTGTCCCTGAAATCAAAGCGTAATTCTAAGGCTTCAGCACCTTCACGTAAGCGCATGAACTCTCTGCAGGGGGCTGTGCAGATTGATCTGGGAAGCTCGCTAGAGTTTAATGGCCATAAAAATACATCGCGTTCCCCTGCTTCAGACAACTCCAAACCCTCCTGGCTGGACAGTGGAATCACGTGGGCAGCTTTTGCAGCCAGCGACTGGTTGGAAAGTTAGACGAAAGTCTCTAGTCTCCTCACCCACTTTTAATCAACCACAAACACGGCAGCATCACTCCATCGGCTCAGCCGCCGCCTGCTCTGCTGCAGCGTCTGCCCTGGGCTGCGCCGGCTGCTCTGCCGCCACGGCCTCGGCCCCGGGCGCAGCCGCCAGCTGCTCCAACGCAGCCTGGCTCTCCGGCACGGCCGCCGGCTGCTCCGCTAGCTCAGCCGCAGCCTGCGCAGCCGCCTGGTTCTCGGCGCTATCTTGAAATTCGTTGCCCGCTCTAGCGGGCCCCGCCAGCTCGTTGGCTGCCTTAGCTGTCGCCGCTGCCGCGTGGTCAATCGCCGGCTTCTTGGGCTTCTGCGTGGCTGCCACCGCCTCGGCCAGCTTCTCCTCCGGCACCATGTTCAAGATCTTCAGGGCAAAGAGCAGCTGGAATTTGGCAGTTCCAACAAAGGAGTTGCCCAGGAAGTTTGGCAGCCCACCCATGCGGTCCTTCTGGGTGTAGAGGGGGACACGAACCATGCCCATCACCTGCAACGGCACGGAGCGCATTTCAGCAGGGGCCGCGGTGCCCTCTGCTCGCTGCGGGAGCGAGCGGGACCCCCCCACGGCCCCACACCCTCCGCCCAGGACCCACCAACCCTCGGCCCCGGTGGCAGATCCCCCCCTGCCCCCCACCTGCCCTCACCTGCGCCCAGCCCCGCTGAGGCCCCTGCGCTGCCTCTCCCCACACCCCAGACCCCTGCTCACCCGGCCCAGCCCAGCCCACGACGCCCAGCCCTGGCCCCGTTCCCCTTCTTGCCCCCCAGGGGGGATCCCACTGCCCATGCTGCTCCGGGAGGCCCTTCCTTCCCGTCCCTGCCCTGCTCTGCCCTGCCTGGGGACGCCACAACTCATCCCACGTCCTCCTCAGCCGTGCCACCGCCCGGGGCCAGCTGCCCCCACTGCCACAGCCACGGGCACACGGGGAGCCCCTCGTTCCCGCGAGCTACCCCGGGGTGACCGCGCCACCCAGGGGGGAGCCGTGGGTGCCCTCGGGCTGCCCGGGGAGGCCTCAGGGCACAGCGACAACCGCAGCACCGCGCCGAGGGCCGCCATTCGGCTGCAGGTCGGCTCAGCCCG